>NDFZ01002548.1:0-18985 GCA_002192655.3 Mamestra configurata
TTTTTGCAGCTACACCTTCACCACGATAGGCATTTCGTCGCTTAGTAAACAACACCACTCAAGCCATTTAGACAAATTTTACAGTAAATCGAAAAACTATAACTATGAAAACGATGTATTTACACTATGTATGTACACTAAGTCAATATTCATTGACTTAGTGTGATGCTGTCAGTTCGATCCGGAGGTTAGTTACTGTATTTTTTTTACTTCAGCAGTGTGGTTTGCTAAGTGACGGTTTGCGAGATGGGCTCCAATAATACCAAAGCTAATATGACATAGTAAACGGAATCGAAGACACGAAAAAAGAATAGACAGTATCTGTCACCGAAAAATTGCAGACTGCGTAATATTGTAATAAATTTTATTAACACATTT
This sequence comes from Mamestra configurata, assembly GCA_002192655.3. Lineage (NCBI taxonomy): Eukaryota > Metazoa > Arthropoda > Insecta > Lepidoptera > Noctuidae > Mamestra > Mamestra configurata. The sequence continues at coordinate 379 of NDFZ01002548.1, forward strand.
GCTCAAAAAATGCATTTACGAAGCCTGTGTACATTGTTCGAAAGTTAAAAATTACGCACCATACAATGGAACGTGCGGCAAAATAGATACTCTCATTTAAGTACCAAAAAGTATTTGCATCTTTAAAAAGTATTTAGAAGATACGTATTTTGTATCTAGTATTTAAGATACAATTTCTAAAAGTATCTTGTATTTGGTACCTAAAATATTTATTTTAATAGTATCTTGTATTTTGTATTTCAGATACATTTTTATTGGGTATCTTGTACATCTCTGAATATCACGCGATATTTTACAATCTTACGGCGTTTGCAATCTACCGCTGACATATCTATTGATAAAGACGTTTGAAGACGAAACTTTTGTTCTGTATCCGCCACGGAGATGTTGCTTGTGTCCAAGTAATGGGAATATAATAGGCTGATTATACTTATGGCACTAGGAAAACATTGTCATAACAGTATTGTACGTTGTTCCAGTCCAACGCCGCCCACAGTGGGCGCCACCGCGCCCGTGGCCAGCGACGTGGCCGACCGCGCCGCCAACCAGCGCGCCGCGCAGGAAGCCGTCAAGATCAACGACGCGCAGCCTGTCACCACCATACAGGTGACCCTTCTACATCATACCACTTCAACTACAATAAAACGATGATTCATATCGTTTGACAGCGTAATGCAAAGCGTATTACAGAAAAAATCCAAAGCAAAAATTGCATTTGCGGAACGTGTGCATTCATTATTGGATTGTTTATAATACTACAAAGGGTTCAGGGATATTCTGCTACCAGTATTAATTAGACAGTAGTGGAAAACTCGCCCTCGTTCGCAACAGTAGCAGCTCCTTAGCACAGAGACTAGTCTCTGGGAGGATATACCGTATTCAGACGTGTGTCACAACTGTATTCTATTTCAGGAACCCCAGTAACTAAGTCACTATCGTTTATTCCCCAGTTCCGCCTGGCCGACGGCAGCCGGCTGACCGGGCGCTTCAACCACAGCCACACGGTGGGCGACCTGCAAGCGTACGTCTCGCGCGCCGAGCCGTCGTACCAGCTGCAAGCCTTCGCGCTGCTCACCACGTTCCCCAGCCGCGAGCTGTCGGACCCGGGCGCCACGCTGGCGCAGGCCAACGTGCTCAACACCACGCTGCTGCAGCGGCTCAAATAGGAGCGCGTCTTCAAGTCATAAGGTCGATTCTCGGTTGGCGGTGCCCGTTCCTAGGTGCTACACTTCTTGGCTCTGCTTTTGCGTGAGTGACAGCTGTCATCTGTCACTTTGACAGTTAATTGTTAGAGACGTATTATATTCACTGATCACTAACCAGTTCTACATTTTGTTCGATATTTGTATGTGTCTTCAATTGCTATAATATGCATACTTGTTTTTCCAATTCCAATATACTTTAGACATAAACAGAATAGTAGACTTTGGCTCTGATTAACAAAATAATAATAGAACATTCCCTAATTTTCATCAATGTCCCTGATATTGAGGAAATAGTAAAATCTCTTCAACAAAATCCATTAATGAAAAGTCGAAGTTTGAATCCATCATATCAAAGTTTATCTTCGCAAAATTCCAACTATCTAATTCTAAACCAGTCAAGAAGTTTAGCGCGACCTAAACACACGAATGGAATGTCCCCAAACGCATTTATAATAATAGATCGGCTTTTAGGATTTTTTAAATTTTTAAATATAGGTACGTTTCGTTCGTGTGTTCGTGTAATCGTGTACTTTATACGTGAGTGTGAACGGGGACGGAGCTATTATTATTATTACGCGATCTCGCGAGTGAAACAGTGTATTGGTCAATAAATAAAGTTTTTAAGTTCCTTTATGATCGTTTTTATTTTCTATATGTCCGCCTATAAGCCATTATAGGCATATTATATGTTTTTCGCCTATAAGTACGATAAGCGGAACAGGTTATCTACGATACGCACTTTGTGCGAAAGGGATAACCTACAATAAGCACTGTTTCCGAAAACGAAACCATAAGCACTGAGAAAGCGAGAACTTGCTATGGGCACGTTGTTAAACCTCACAAATTCCATATTATAAGGTGACCATGAAATGAAACCAATTTCTTTAAAAAAAAACATCTATTTCATTAAACATTACAAAATATAATTTAATTATAACAAAAATAAATGTATAATTTACTATCAATAAAATATAATTCAAATTATCCATAACACTATGTTAGATTAATTTTATAATATAATAAATTCAGACATGATTAGCTTACTTCCTGCAGTAACCATATCTCTCGCCTGATTTGACTTTCAACCGTCAAAAAAACGCCATTTTGTTTTCGCTTCTAATTTGGAACGTGCCACAAGATGGCGGCATCAACAGCAAGCCGCTTTGGGGAAGATGCATGCACACGGGTCTGTTGCTATACACTCCGCTGGGCATAAGCAGTCGCAAGCTGAAATAATAAAATAAAAAGTGAATCAGTGGTTAATCATATGATAGCATAGAACCATAATTATAGTATGACATGGCTCGCTTTGAAGCGGTTATATTAAGGAATTATGAAGAAGCATCGCATTTGAAAGGTTAGGAAGCACGAGCTACGAAGGTCACGTAGGACCTCCACACAGAGTAGAACTTCCGACCGCCAAATCATCGAACCAATAAAATTTATGACTTATTTTACCAGTATACATTTCGAACTGAATGGTTCAGTTCCTCCAAAACCTTAGGGTGATTGACATTAGGTAAGTAGTTCGGTACCTACAGTGGGCGGATTATGGGGTATGTCAACCACAAGAAGTGTCCAAAATATATCTCCAAAGACTCAACGTGGCGTCTGTCCCGGACCAAAGACCGCTTTAGGCGAAAACTGTTCTCATAAGAAACCAATAGTAATGACGTGTGATAGGTACTCACGTTTGCAATCTCCGTACTGGCACGGGTCCATGAACTCTGTGCAGTCTTCACCGGGAGGCAGGAACGATGACCGGTACACAGTTGTGGCTTCCAACTGCAGATAGAGATTACAATATTAACTTTAAGACAGGGGTCAGAGTGCTCGAGTTTTTCGCACAATCGGCAAGTGGGTCGGCTTTTCACGTGACCAGAGGGCTGGTCTTTTATTGGCCAAATAATCAGCATTCAACGTGGCAATGCTGCCAGTGTTCAAGGCAATTTACCCGTTGACAGCGATGTGAAAGAATTTTTCCGAGATGAAAATGAGAAATTTATATCTGAAGCGCTATGTAGTCTCGGCTAGATGTTAAACTAGGTATTTAAAAATAACTAAATACCTAATTTTGTTGTTGCTTTTAGAATATGACTCAATAACGGTTTCTTGGATAATTCGTCACCAGTAGTCGCCACATGCGAGAGGTCCTCTTAATTGAAAAAGTGAAGTGACCTGCATGATGTTGACGTCAATTTAGCAAATATCAGAAAACTAGCGTTTTGACAGGTGCCTGGTGCAACGCCTCTATGGTGCCACCTGGTGTTCATCATTTCAGGAAACCCTCGTTGTCAAGGTCGGTCAGTCAAAAACATGAGGCTATTTTCACGTTTCAAAGCGTAGATCTATAGGGACAAGAATTTGCAAAAAACTCCATTGCATTTGTGGGGTGCAATCGCTGTACTCGTGTGTCGACTACCTGCTACCGAGGATGAGTTGACTAACTCAAATATCTGTTCGCTGCCAAAAAAAACCCAATGTCTCGTATTCGTCGAAGCCACATCTAGGGGTGTTTTAGTGCACTGACCTTTTGACACGGCTTGACGTACTGTCCCTTGCAGGCCCACGGCGGTCGCTGCGGCTGTGGCACGCACACCGGCTGGTAAGACATCTTCTGGATCGTCGACGACTCCATTTTAGCTTAAATAATAATAGTTTTTTTTGTATACAGTAAACGTAGTTTAACTAGGTACTCTTTATTAGTTGCAAGAAAACAACTTGGGAGAAATGCAGCAGGATTTCCTTGGTGGCGAAAAGCCGGTGAAACCATTTACCCGGTCCCAGACACTATTTTCGTAACAAATCTACATGATGATTAGATTTCCAAATTGAATGATTGGATTTCCGAACGGCGGAGGTTTTTGTCAATAAGCTCTTAACATATATTAGTTCGTGATGATTACGCCATAGTTTGAAACAAACAACTAAAATAACTGTAGATTACCTGCAGGCTTTTCGTAGCACTTTAGTGGAGCGAAGGAGTTGGGTATAGCACAACGGCCGGGGTCCAAGAACGACATGCGATTGATCGTCCGGTCTGTCAAAAACATAAATTATTATATCACGCCAGAATTTGTATCCAGATGAAAAAGGGTTTTAAGAGGTGATGTTCGGCATTTACGAGGCTTATAATGCTGCGTTTCCACCAGAGATGTGCGAGGATGTCTAGCGCGGGATGCGTTTGTTAAGAACCAATATAATTGTTTCATTTACCTAGTCTCACCTAGTACAGCTTAGGTAAATTAAGCGATTCTATTGGTTCTAAAAAAAGTCATTAAGTACTTTGGGTTACGAGGTTATTAGAAAAACAACGACAATTGATTAGACAGTAGGTTGGAAGTCTGACGAGATCAGCTCATTATCCAGGACTTGCAGCTCGGTAAAGCTAGAGAAGTTGAAAATTCAATGGTTATTAATAGGTAGCAGTGATAAAAGATCCCCTTTCTCCAAAATGTAACAATGCAAACTAAAACTTGACTAAGAAGGACATTTGTTGGACCTGCTCTTGTATTAGCTGAGCGTGACCCAAGACTCCTGTATCCAGAATCTAATAAAGATCTCCCAAACCGTTTACTACCGAATGCTAAAAGACTCACTCTCAAACGGCTGTTCAACGCAGTGGAACTTATGTGCAGGCTTGCAAGACTCCCTGATGGCCGATGGCTTGGGCACATAGTCGTGGCGTTGCGTCGTGAGGTTCTGCATGGGTCCCTGACCCCACATGTCGTGGTGACACGGGCGGATCGCCTGCGTCACGCATGTAGGGTTCGGCAAGTACGATAGCTGGATGGGAGAACAAGAAAAGTAATAAGCTGATTGTCAGTTGATTGCATAAAAAAAACATCAGTTGAATAGGAAATCAAATACAACTAGTTACGTTTTGAATTTTATGGTTTGAAACCGCAGCTAGGGTTAACATTTATCGATATCTATATACGAGCTAAATAAATGTTATTCTTTCTTTATATCCGTTGATATCTTTCGATATCCAGAATTAAACTATGACAGATTAATCGGAAAGAAAAGGTTAGAAAAGAATAGGTAGATACTCTTCATATAGCATAATTTATTATAATAAACAAGCATAAGCTGCAGAAAAAAATATAGATGCAGATAACATTACTTAGGGTGACAGTTGACCGAATGGGCGGCCTTATCGCTAAAAGTGATATTTTCAAGACAACCCCTTCAAAGTCCAGCTGTTAAACTCCTCAGTTCTTGACTTCACTTTCTTTGAACATTCTTCAGTCAAGAATTTAAGTAGATTGGGTGCAATGCAGTAAATGTCATTTCTCTTACCTTTTGCACGGTATCTCCTTCCATTAGCGCTGTAGAGGGCACCAGGTTCGACAGTGGCCTTATAGGCGCCGGGATGGGACACTTCGACGGCAGATAACTATGGGATAAGTTTGGTGTTTATAGGTAGGTGTAGGTACCTATTGCTAGGTATGTTATAGGAACAGTTTGTGGCATGTTTAATCATAAGTGCCGTATTAGAAGACTCTTTTCAAGGACCAAGCCAAAAAAAGGCACATATTCTAATAATTATGGCGGTGTAGGTAAATACTATTATATCTTACGATGTTATATTCTATTCGACGCTGTCTAGGCAGCTATCCCAGCTACCACTGATTTTCTAGATGGGCTATCGTTTCACCTTGTCCGAAGTTATTTCCGCAAAGTGCTTGCTAACTCGACGGAGAAGAATTAATTTAATTTTCTTTCGGATCACTTTTTGCCTTTGTGGCCATGGTGTCTTCCAACGAAGACATCTTTCGAAAGCTATAAGGTTCTGCTACAACTATTCACTAATAATAGTGATCGAAGGTTATCCATACCTGTTCTTATAAATAGTCTGACTTTCAAAATTCTTGGACGCTGTGACAGGATTGATGCAGTTGTCAGGAAAGATGGCTCGGCGGCGGCAATCACTGGCGGCGTCCAAGTAACTGAAGACAAGAAGCCAAATTATTAATACCCTATCCCCACCCACGTATGTAAAATTCAGCTACGCTTGCAATAGTCATACTCATAAGCTTTGATGGGATATTCAGATAACAGAGGCCCCCATAAGTATAAAAGAGATGGACCTATTCTTGACTTATCTACAGGCGACCATCTCGTTTTTGTTTTGGGAAAAATATTATTACTACACTACACTACTATGGTTGTTACATAGAGGCCCATCAACTGTGGAAGTCATAAATATAGTCTTGTTATAATAAGTGAAAAAGAAATGAGAAATGTGCAAAGTTAACCTCATAGTGTAGACCGTATTGGCTTCTAGTTTCTGGCAAGGTTTCTGATACTGTCCCTTGCAGGCCCATGGTAAGGTCTCTTTAGGCATTATCTGAAATATTATTGAACCCAATGGTTTAACATGACAAAGATTTTATTGTAGAACCGCACTTGATGTGGATGATTGCCAAAAATCCTCCCATAACTAATGTAGGCAAGGAGCCAGCTTAGTGGCAATGTGGATTATGGACCCGATAGGTCCCCGAACATGCAAAAAAATATGATAGTGGTTTATGTAAAGAACGAAAAGAACAATTTTTCCCATGTTTTCAGGTTCTACAAAAAATGAGGACGCCTCCTGCAAAGGGCGACCAGGAAGGTAGTTGTATCCACAATTCCACATAGCATTATTAGATAATCAAGCAAACCTGGTTAGGCATATAGCTCATCTTCTGAGTGGTGGTGCCTTCCATCTTGGCTGCAGGTTTCGCGTAGCAACGTTCTGGCGCGAAGGACTTCGTCGGTTCGATCTTCTCAGGCGGGAGGTACGATAACTTGTTTATTGTGCGGTCTAGAACATGGGGACTTTGCAAAAGAAAATGGGAATAGTCATTAAATTTTTCTGATATTTTTCTCTTTCATTTGATTGAAGTATCTAAGTGCATTTGATCTGCACGTCAACTGCAAAATAGAGAATACGAATGAAAAAAAAACAACGGCGACTAAGTTATAAAGCTTCAAAGTCATTGATAATAGGGCCTCGTTTACCAAGACACGGGGCGTCGCGCGTCGCGTTCGTCGCGCGGCCCTCACTTAATTCAAACATATTATGGCGTTATATGGGAGCGTTTACGGAGAAGCAATTTTTCATGCGTTTTCTTGAAATGCAGGCGGAGCCCGCGGCACAGCGTTGCGACCAGCTATTCCTGCAATTCTTCGTTCAAGGTAAAACATAGCAATACGCTCCGCGTCTCCGTCAAGAAAGAGAAGTCTGACGCGTGGCCTCTGACATCAAAGGCCGTGATGCCCAGACAGCTTGCATAGTAAACAGCATTTTTGAAAGAAGGACAGATATATTTGTTTAAAGTTGTTAATGGCAGGAATAATGGAATATGTCCGGTAAGAAGAAAGGAAGATTTTTCTATGCTGTTCAACCAACAATAAAGCCAAAACCATGGTTCTTTGGTTTCAGAAAGTTTCCAAAACGATTATAGATTTTGTTTAGTTTTGGAATAGATTTTTTTAGGTTTTCATTGTTAAATAATGTCCTATTTTTGTATCCAAGGTGTACCTAAAATTACGAGTACCTAATTTTCAGTGTTGACCCTTTTCAGGTACTGCGTTAATTCTGTTACACTTTGCTTTTATCGATAAACTGGTTAAATAACAAATATTTGACAGTGCAGTTCGTTTGCAGTCGACGTGCAGTTGTCATGCAGTTCTAACGAGCTGAGAGAACGGACTTTTCCCTACAATTTCATTGCCTTTATTCCGAAAACGATATTTTCCTATTGAGCTGTTCGAGACGAAAACAGATTGTTTTAATAAGTAGGATTACTTTCGAAGGGCTGTTCAACGCAGTGGAACTTGGGAGCCGGCTTGCAACTCTCCCGAAGCACGCACGGCTTAGGCACGTAATCGTGGCGTTGCGTCGTCAGGTTCTGCATGGGTCCCTGTCCCCACATGTCGTGGTTGCACGGACGGATCGACTGCGTCACGCATGTGGGGTTCGGCAGGTACGATAGCTAGAGAATAGACAAGTTTTGGTTAAGATTTCAGTAGAATGTCCACTCCTACAGGTTCCTAGAATCAAACCAAAAGGTCGCTGCGCTGTAGCAAAGTCATGTGTCGGCGGAGGTGAGGGGTACCTCCTACTGGGCATCGGAAGCGAACTTCTGACGTTTGAATCGACCTAAAGGTATGTATGAATTGTCTCGTTTTCTGCGCGTTCATTTGTTAGTCAGCTATGAATCCATGCGAAGCGTGACCGTCCCACGGCGTCGCGGAATTTGATCGAAAGAGTCACAGCAGCACTGGAACGCAAAAGGTTAAGGGTTGTGTGGGTTCCTCCTAATTGAGGAACACACACAGGAACAGTATGGGTCAGTCTGACACTCCCTTCCGCTTCGGCCAGAGCGGGAGGAGACATGTGATGAATTCCCATCCTAAAAAGAAGCCCATTTTAGCTTGGGTTTCACAATAAAACGGTACTGTCATGTAAACTGGCCTAAACATTCTCACCCATGTTTGTAGATATCCAGAGAAGGGCAGGAGAATAATAAATACAATGCCAGGAAGCAGGAAATATTGAAGCACGACTCATCCTAGAGGAAAACAAGTAATTCAGCTGGTCTTGNGAATTCTTCGTTCAAGGTAAAACATAGCAATACGCCCCGCGTCTCCGTCAAAAAAGAGAAGTCTGACGTGGCCTCTGACATCAAAGGCCGTGATGCCCAGACAGCTAGCATAGTAAACAGCATTTTTGAAAGGACAGATATATTTGTTTAAAGTTTTTAATGGCAGGAATAATGGAATATGTCCGGTAAGAAGAAAGGTAGATTTTTCTATGCTGTTCAACCAACAATAAAGCCAAACCCATGGTTCTTTGGTTTCAGAAAGTTTCCAAAACGATTATATCTATTCTCTGCAGAATCCGTTTGTTTCTGTTGTACCAAGGTTTTGTTTAGTTTTGGAATAGATTTTTTAGGTTTTCATTGTTAGTGTCCTATTTTTGTATCCAAGTTGTACCTAAAATTACGAGTAATTTTCAGTGTTGACCCTTTTCAGGTACTGCGTTTATTCTGTTACACTTTGCTTTTATCGATAAACTGGTTAAATAACAAATATTTGACAGTGCAGTTCGTTTGCAGTCGACGTGCAGTTGTCATGCAGTTCTAACGAGCTGAGAGAACGGACTTTTCCCTACAATTTCATTGCCTTTATTCCGAAAACGATATTTTCCTATTGAGCTGTTCGAGACGAAAACAGATTGTTTTAATAAGTAGGATTACTTTCGAAGGGCTGTTCAACGCAGTGGAACTTGGGAGCCGGCTTGCAACTCTCCCGAAGCACGCACGGCTTAGGCACGTAATCGTGGCGTTGCGTCGTCAGGTTCTGCATGGGTCCCTGTCCCCACATGTCGTGGTTGCACGGACGGATCGACTGCGTCACGCATGTGGGGTTCGGCAGGTACGATAGCTAGAGAATAGACAAGTTTTGGTTAAGATTTCAGTAGAATGTCCACTCCTACAGGTTCCTAGAATCAAACCAAAAGGTCGCTGCGCTGTAGCAAAGTCATGTGTCGGCGGAGGTGAGGGGTACCTCCTACTGGGCATCGGAAGCGAACTTCTGACGTTTGAATCGACCTAAAGGTATGTATGAATTGTCTCGTTTTCTGCGCGTTCATTTGTTAGTCAGCTATGAATCCATGCGAAGCGTGACCGTCCCACGGCGTCGCGGAATTTGATCGAAAGAGTCACAGCAGCACTGGAACGCAAAAGGTTAAGGGTTGTGTGGGTTCCTCCTAATTGAGGAACACACACAGGAACAGTATGGGTCAGTCTGACACTCCCTTCCGCTTCGGCCAGAGCGGGAGGAGACATGTGATGAATTCCCATCCTAAAAAGAAGCCCATTTTAGCTTGGGTTTCACAATAAAACGGTACTGTCATGTAAACTGGCCTAAACATTCTCACCCATGTTTGTAGATATCCAGAGAAGGGCAGGAGAATAATAAATACAATGCCAGGAAGCAGGAAATATTGAAGCACGACTCATCCTAGAGGAAAACAAGTAATTCAGCTGGTCTTGAAACTCGCATCGAAATAAACCAGAATCCCTTGCGATTTTTTTTTTACGTCCAATAGTTTAAAAGGGCTGGGAATTGATCAGGACTAATTAACGCTAACAAAGTCCAGTGCCAGTCAACTTTTTAAAAGTATTGATTGGTGTGTTCAGTATTACCTTCTGCACAGTAGATGCTTCCATAGGCTCGCAGCTGGGAACGAGGTTAGCCGCGGGCCTGCGAGCCTGTCCGCGCAAGTTGCGGCATCCATCGGTGGGCAAGTAAGACAGGTTGTACGTCGTATAGCACTCCACCGGCGCCGTCGGACGCATGTAGCAGCGACGCGGGGCGTACGAGTCCGGGATACGAGGTTGTTTGTAGCACTGGAGGAAAGATAAGCCTTTATGGAAGATGTGGACAAGTACGATAACTTTTATGTCGTACTGGACTCCACCGGTGCCGTCGGACGCATGTAGCGGTGACGAGGGGCGTACGAGTCCGGGATACGAGGTTGTTTGTGGCATTGGAGGAAAGATAACCAAGATGTTGACAAGTACGATAACTTTTATGTCGTACAGGACTCCACCGGTGCCGTCGGACGCATGTAGCAGTGCCGAAGGGCGTACGAGTCCGGGATACGAGGTTGTTTGTAGCACTGGAGGNGTCCTGATTCGCCTGCCCACACTCTGTCCTCAAGAAAATTACAGTCTGGGAAGTGCGTTTCCAGAAGAACTCTGCTGGTTTCTTGGTCTGTTTGTGTGTATGAGTTATCTGGTTTCTTTAGTGCGCCGAGGGTGCGGTCCTGTTCAGTTGATAGGATTTTCCTTACTCGGGCGGCTTCGTTGTTTGATTCTATGGATTCACAGAATTTCCGCCAAGCAGTTTTCCTGGCGATTCTGATTTGTTTCTTCTTGGATTATCAAACAAGGAGTTTTAAGTTGCGGTTTTCGCTATGTCAAAGCAAAAATGAAAAATATTTAGGATCAGTGTTGTTTTTTTTTAAAGGATTACAGTATTACAAAAGTAGATGAGTCTCCTATTAATCTACAACAAACATGTTTTGTTGATACTTTACGATCAATTTACCTTTTTTTTTGTTTGCAAGAAAATTTAGTCTTAAAATTTACCAAATTGTCTCATTGTTATTTGTGGAGAACGTGGTTGATTTCACATTGGTATAATTTCTGAATCCTATCTTTATGTAATTCTTAATGTGTAATTGTTTGTTTTCCCGAAAAAATAAAATAAAAAATTCTTGAAACTGTACCTTCGGGGTTTATTTTAAGAAGGCTGAATTCAAAGGAAGTTTGCTCCACATGGAATAAGTTTGTTTAAACATGGACATTTGAGAGTTTCTTACAAACTTGCTTAACTAGGAAATGAATATTATCAAATCATTATATATATTTAGTATTCGGCCAATTAAAAACTGTGAGTGAAGAGGCTTTACAGATACATATGTAAATTTAAGCTACCTACCTAGTGGTAAAGGTACCCAGTACGTATTCAATAGACCCAATTCTTCCAGCTTTAAGCATGCTGGCGGACTAACTCAGTCCATTAGTAGGGTTTTCGCGAGCCTCGTGTGTGAATATACATTTGAGCAAAGTGCAGCGGTTTTTCCTTGGCACTTATTGAACAAACTCGCAAAATGACCTTGGTTCCGGAGCTCGGATCCGCAAAATCGCCGGATATTACAGACATATCTACCTACATGAACTCATAACTTTTTCCCCTATCGTCGGTGATACTGTAATACCGCGAAACTACACTGTACCATAAGGTTTAATGTTATAAAGTTGAATTTTTGATGTTATTTTATTCAAAGTTAGGCCTTATAATACCAAAGTGTAGTTTCGTCGTGAGCCACACAATGTTATTGTTTTAAAATTTAATCTCCTTATTTTTGATCCTCCTACATTAACCGCCCGTTTCAATAACGTATCTACCTTTGACCAACTGTCAAATTATAGCTACCAACAGTAGCTGAAACGTCATGTTACAAAGGCAAACATGACGTTTCAGCTGCTGTTGGTAGCTGATTTGATAGTTGGTGACAGTTGAAACGGGCCGTAAGCCATTTTGGGTGACAAACATGTTCGGCCGGAGGCAGTAGGCTGGCCACAACAGCAGGTCCGGCAGGGACAGGGGTGCTCCTGGATGCCGTCGATGGGCTTCACACACCATCACATACATTCTTATTCTCACTATAGTACTGCACATACCGGTTTGACGGCGGGAGGCTGGCCACAACAGCAGGTCCGGCACGGACAGGGGTGCTCCTGGATGCCATCCATGGGCTGCCCGTCCCGCGGCCCACACTTGACGCCCGGCGAAGGGACGCAGGGCGCCGCCGCCGGGCAAGGTACGCAGCACCTGAGGATATAACAAAAGGAATAAGACCTAGCCTTTCAAGGACATCATCATCATGATAATCATCATCCACAGCCCGACTTCAACCAGTCCTAAGCATAGGCCTCTCTTATCCAGTGCCAATTTCCACGTTCCTGTGCCAGCCGGATCAAGGTTATGCTGCACGATGTCCATATACTTACACAATAAAAAATTCATTGTAATAAGTTTATAAAACTGTACATTATAACCACGTTCATAAAGCTGTACGCCCTCTACAGAAAAATAAAGGTGGTCTAAAAAGTGCGAAACTATAAAATATTTTAGACAGAAATCAAGACAGGAACAAAAATGGTTACACACAATGGTCATATGGTATACAGGCATGAGACCAAAAATAATACACAAATCTTTGAAGGAGCTTCCATTATGAATTTAGGCACAGTCGGAAATGCATATAATTTGATCTACAAAGACAAACATCACGCCTAACTGGCCGAATATGGCAGCAAGCAGTCCATGTCTGCATGGATGCAGTCTTATATGTGGGCTCGTGTATCGCAGGACTCCAGTCTTGACCTGACACAGCTAGACGGTGTCACGGCAGTACAAGGAGCAAATGACGGGACGAATTATCGAGATGAAGCACAAGACCGAGAGAAATTGGAAATATGGGTAAAGATTGTTGCCCAGGAATGAGATAGTTAAAAAAAAAGAAAAGAATAGTATTCAATTATATTCTGTTCTATTCTATTCCATTCTATTCTATAGTTCAGGCTAACAAAAAAAAAAAAATTAACGCCACGGCAATTTTGCCCCGAAGGATTCGGTAGAGTTGTACTTTTAGACAATGAAATAGGGTGCGAGCCTGTATGTTGCATTCGCAACTAATCTAGCTATCCACCAATTCGGGAAGTAGATTTTGGGTGCGTCGTCAAAAATAATAAATCATAGGACTGAATAAACTCTGTAAGCTAATAAATGGAAGTAGCACAGTGAAGTGTCTCATATGATACGATAGCCAATTGGAGTGTAATTATCATGTCCTCGAATGGAGGTCGAGTATCGACTAGTGTAGCTACGGAAGCTAGGAGGACCGATGAGCTGGGACAGACTGGATGCGGAAGGTGAGAACTGGGAGTCTATGGGAAGCTTATGTTTTATTGGTCTAGTAACTAGACGGGCGAACGAAAATAGTTTTGCTAGTAAGTTTCACTATTCAACGCGGTAACGATAACTGCTTAGAGCGGCTAGAGCAGTTACGGACTGCATCCGATCCGAATCCGTGAAAATATAGAAACTCGGACCGATGTCGGATGTTGCTTACGCACTAATCCGATCTCTGATTCAAATCCAAGCTATTCTAGGACCATCTTTTCGATTTGAAATATGTGAAAGCGTTCATACAAACTGTACTACGGCTACTTGGGCCCGTCAATATTTCTTCCGAAATGAAGACTCTTAGATGACGGGGAGAAATCGGACGACAGAAGTCGGATCTAGTACCTACGTAAACTGCCATACANGGATATGTCCAATTTGAAATATGTGAAAGCGTTCATACAAACTGTACTACGGCTACTTGGGCCCGTCAATATTTCTTCCGAAATGAAGACTCTTAGATGACGGGGAGAAATCGGACGACAGAAGTCGGATCTAGTACCTACGTAAACTGCCATACAAATAGTCTATGACTATTTCGGAACGTATTTTCATGGATTCGGATCGGTTGCAGTGCGTAACCGCTCTTAGGTTCGAATTGAACAGTAGGACTATCGCATACCCCTTGGGCTTTCGCTACCGCTCGGGGATGCGAATAGGCGTAGGCCTTAAGTTATTATGGTTAAACAGGTAGGAACTTTTAGTTATTCCTTTTTTTTTGTGGTATGCGTCATACTTGTCGCAAAAAACTCTGTTTAAGGTAATCTCTGGAAGTACTGATACGATTACAAAAAAAAAAATAGATGATGGATAAAATTATAAAACGTCGCTTAGTACCTAGACAACTTTTTACCCGAAAATATGCTCGGTTTTTGTGGGATAGGCCACGAAAACCTCAGAAAGAAGCTAGAAATATATAATATGTCAGCGGAAAATAGCAAACTGTAGACTTGTGCTCTGATTGGTCGCCATTTTATAATAATCCACAATTTCTCGGAATTATCAAATTTTGATGCGTGAAAAAGTATTCCATATGTTCAGTCGACAATTTAACGAGATTTTACAATCACTCAAGCTATTTTGTAATCTTACGGAGATTGCTATTTTCCGGTGCCATACTCGTATTTAAAAAAGAAAGGCCTGACTGATCAGCACCTAAGACCCAGAGACTAGAAGAAGGGTTTCCCGAAATTCAAGTCCTAAGGGGGCTAAAATAATTGACAAAGTTATTAAGGAATGTTTTTGCTCGGCAGAAAGACGCTTGCGATAATAACATGACCGCTATACTTGACCTTATTTTATCTAAAAACAACTAAATTATTCGGCTAAAACGTGCCGAGTTATCAGGAAGGAAGGACGTAAGTTTATCAACATATACGCCCTTTACCTTGACCCACAGTTGATGCAACAATACTTCAGAAATCAGTTGTCTTTGATAAGCAAGACACGCCTTTTGCGTTGTCAAAAATAATTTTAAACATTATTTTTTGTACATAGTGATTGGAAGTGCATACCGTTTGTAAGTATGCAGATAACGAGTGACAGTGATAATGTGATTAGTGATAAGAAGAAAAATGCATTTTTGTTTAAATAAGTACTAGGATAGCAGAAACTGAGTGGATTTTATCTAAAGTGCATGTTTGTTGATCATTTTATCAGATGCGTTTATGATATTAGGTCATAACTATTAGTTGATGTTGATGTCACCGGATAATTGCAAACTACGTAAGATTACAAAACATCTTGACATTGTAAACCCTCGATTAATTGTCAAATGAACATTTGTTCTACAATTATACGAATCAAAATCTTCCATTCTATAATTTCTCCGTGCCGGTCCGAGAAATTGTGGACTGACAAACTGGCGACCAATCAGCACTCTGATCTACAATTTATGTTTTGACGTGATAGTTAAATTGGAAACTTGGCCCCTCATTGGTCTTTGTTGACCAATGAGACTGAGAATGAGACCAATGAGAGCCTTATTTCCAGGTTTACTATGACACGAAAACAGATAAATTGTAGACTTGTGCTTTGATTGGTCGCCATTTTATGCCAGTATTTTGTGTCAGTCAATTTCTCTCGGAATGCCTTCGAGAGATTATAAACTAACAAAAATTGATGCGTGAAAAAGTATTCCAAATGTTCAGTTGACAATTTATCGAGAGTTTACAATCTCTCAGTTATTTTATAATCTTACGGAGTTTGCAAATTTTCGGTGACATTGACATCACTTTTTTAATAAATTGTTTTGAAAAGTTTTTGACTCGCTAAACTTTTCAGTTTGTTGATGAGAATCGCCAGCACATGAAGCTACCCGAAACTGTCAAATTTCCCCATTCAACCTTGAACCTAATGCTTTAAGAGATACAGTTGAAAATCTATTAAAGAAATTTGAAGCTTGATGTGCTGGCGTCTGTACCTAGTTTATTATGTTCCTAGTGAACTTATGTTGCGATATTAACTACATTTATGTAAACTTAAACAATATCTATTTAAAATTTGGTTTGAATACTCAAGCTTACAAAATTCACAATGTGTTACCGCAGTGTGTAATCAGCTAATGATAGGTACTCAAAATACGAATGAATATTGAATACGGCATTTGACAATTTAAAATATTTTTGAAAAACTTTGGCCTATAAAAATATGCTCTTGTGTGTCTTTCGTCTTGCCGCAAACCCTAGGAAAGGTAATTTGTGTTCTAGGAAAGAAAGTCAGCTAGGAAACACCGGTCTCATCTAGTTTAAAAATGACCTAAAAAGATTGACGTGTAAAAGTGTTATGTTTAACCTACTTACAAAATAAATATTCTCATTTATCATTTGTGGATACCGAGTCATGAGAATAAAATATATAAAGTGAAGAAATTAATAAAGTTGGTACTTACTCTGGCATGATTTTGTAATAAATCTACTAAGTGCACTGTTTACAAAAAAAAAGCTAAATAAAAACTAAAGCTAATATGAAAATTAACTGAAAATAATTTATAAAAACATTTCAGTCTAAAAATGGATCATAGAAAAATGACAGTTTGCAGAAGTAAGCATTTGTTTAGCTTTTTTTTAATTTCAAGTCGGTTGAATTCTTTATTCGAAAAAGTGCGTATGAAGTTCCGTATACTTTATAAAAAACGACATAGCTTCATAGCTTCTGTATCGTAAAAATATAAAGGCGAATAGGTGAGAAATGAATCTGCAATGTAACATTGCAGATTCGATTTTGAGCATTACATTACAATACTGCCTCCCTGACTGACGAGCATTGTCTGTACTAGATTTGATTTTAAAATGCTCGGTTCTCTTCCCTCACCAATCTAATACCTTTAAACGAGCAATTCTTGTGAATCTCGGAAACGGCTCCAATGATTTTCATGAAATTTAGTATGTAGGGGGTTTCGGGGCTGCCAGGGTTGCGGAATTTGTTCGAAAGAGTCACCGCGGCCCTGGAACGCAATGGGCTTTAGAAGGAACATGGATGGGTTTTAGTCAGTATGAGTTTGACATGCCCTTCCGCTCCGCCCAAAGCGGAAGACGTCATGATGATTACCCACCCTTAAAAAAAAAGGTTTTTCTCAAGAATGTACGTTGGGGTCGGCCATATTTTATAATCTATAGGGTCGGCTTCCAGTCCAGTCGGATGCAGCTTAGTTTTATTTTCTATGGGACGACTGCCTGTCTTACCTCGACGTTCGAAAGAGTCACCGCGGCTCTGGAACGCAAAGGGCTTTAGAAGGAACACGGATGAGTTTTAGTCAGTAAGAGTCTGGCACTCCCTTCTGCTCCGCCCTGAGCGGAAGCAGTCATTTGATAATTTCCCATTCTTAAAAAAGGGACTGGTGTGATTTTTTCTGGCTTTTGACTATCAGTAACGACTGTCTTGAAAATTTCTAAATAACAGCCGGGATCAACGGCTTACCGTGCTTTCCGAGGCACGGAGGAGTCTCCGATTCCCTTGAAGATCGACTCGTGCGGCTGTTATTTTTTAGCCATCCTAGCCTAGCGCCTTAAGCTATTCCCTAAGGCATAGGTACAAAAGTACTTCTCGTCTTGAAACCTTTAGGAAGACATAAGAGGAAACGGTTGTTTTCTACGACAAAAAAAAACACATAATACATCCAGTAAGATGCACTGAATCCGTATAGTGGACTACGGCCCAATCCCTCTCATAGAGAAGATGCTCAAGCCCCAGCTGTTTTGTAATTATTGTGTGCAGAAGATTTATTAAGTAGGTTTAATTTAAAGACAGACAAACCGGGGCATTTAGCTCATAGATCAGATAGCAGACAGTATCTACAGTTATGGTAAGCCAGAGCATAGCACCACAGTTCGCGAGCCGTCTCTATTTTCCATTTAGCACCAGTCAAATTATCGGCATTTCCATGCCATACTATGAATTTTATACTCGTGTAATNATTTCAGTCTAAAAATGGATCATAGAAAAATGACAGTTTGCAGAAGTAAGCATTTGTTTAGCTTTTTTTTAATTTCAAGTCGGTTGAATTCTTTATTCGAAAAAGTGCGTATGAAGTTCCGTATACTTTATAAAAAACGACATAGCTTCATAGCTTCTGTATCGTAAAAATATAAAGGCGAATAGGTGAGAAATGAATCTGCAATGTAACATTGCAGATTCGATTTTGAGCATTACATTACAATACTGCCTCCCTGACTGACGAGCATTGTCTGTACTAGATTTGATTTTAAAATGCTCGGTTCTCTTCCCTCACCAATCTAATACCTTTAAACGAGCAATTCTTGTGAATCTCGGAAACGGCTCCAATGATTTTCATGAAATTTAGTATGTAGGGGGTTTCGGGGCTGCCAGGGTTGCGGAATTTGTTCGAAAGAGTCACCGCGGCCCTG
>NDFZ01002549.1:0-10921 GCA_002192655.3 Mamestra configurata
TTTTTTCGGATTAAATTGTGACTTGAGAAGCATCAAGCAGTTTGTCCTGATGCTAAGTGTGGTTTTTTGGCATTTGACTATTTTGAGGGTTTCAGCGAAGTAAGGCTCCTGGACATGGGTGTAGTGCTTACAATAATAATATTGAAATCCGAAATACCAAATTATTCTCGTAAACTTAAGTAACCTTTGCTTAAAGATAAAACGAGAATGCAATGAAAGATAATAAGAGAAAATATCCTCACAACGCAATTTTCAATAATCATCTCTCAACCTTAATCCTTATATTTCTGCTTACACTGTAGATAATTGGATAAGGAAGAAGATAAAAAACCAATTTAAAAGTACACAGGGGAATTTTCTCGCGATTGATATTAATTTTATACAAAACAGGTGTCTCAAAACAGCTGAGTCACTTAAAATAATGATACTTCCGTTACGCTGCTCGTTTTATTGTTTCACGTTTCCTTTATGAATATCACCATATATTTATAACTAGCTGCGCCCCGCGGTGTTACCCGCGGTTTATCAGATAATCCGCGTGAATGTCAAAAATTATCCGAAGAGAACACACTCTCGGAATGAAAAGCCGATGTGTTAATCCAGGGTGTCAGCTTCCTGCTTATCAAATATATATTGGTCCAGCCGTTTGCGCGTGAAGAAGTAACAAACATACACACACACTCACAAACTTTTAGGTTTATAATATTAGTGGGACTGGCAACCCGAGAAAATATATCATCCAAGTAAACGAAATTGCGTGTTTTGCTTTCCTTTGACATTCCAGTCCTTTCACTATGTTGGGTGTGGGGTACCACAAAAAGTGAAAAATAAAAAGATTTTTTCCAAAAAAAAAACAACCAACTTCCAAATAAAAAAAAACACTACCTACAAAGTATAAAATCATTTTAATTTCGGAAGTCGGTGTTAATCTACGATGAAACAACCAAAAACAACGACTTCCGAAATTAAAGTTATTTTATTAAATACTTTGTGGTGTTTTTTTTTTATTTGGAAGTCGGTTGTAATTTTTTTTTTTCCATCATCTTCAGACCTCCGTCATATTTCAGTCAATTAACAGAAAACTGTGATGATTCCTTCGCATAAACCTTCCTCTTGAATCACTTCGCCCATTGGTGACAACCGTATGAGAATCCGTTCCGGAGTTTTCGAGTTTGTTGCGTTTAGACTGACAGACAGCCGCGGCGGGCGACTTTATTCTATAATATATAATGATCCTTATACCTATATAAAACTCTACTGTTTCTGACTGACTAAGTGACTGACAGACAACACACAGCCAAAACTTCCAGTCGTAGAAAGCTGAAATTTGGCATGTAGCTTCCCTGTTTTTTATGGATGGGAAATCATCAAATGACTTCTTCCGCTCTGGGTGGAGCGGAAGCGCAGACTCTTACTGACTAAAACCCATCCGTGTTCCTTCTAAAGCCCTTTGCGTTCCAGGGCCGCGGTGACTCTTTCGAACAAATTCCGCAACCCGGGCATGTAGCATCCCTACACTACGTAGGGGAGCACTAAGAGAGGATTTCCCGAAATTAATACGGGAACGGGAAAAAACGGGAAATGCGCTTACGAAGTCACGGGCAAAACCTAGTGAATGTATAAAAACCTTTATACAAAGAGTCTATTTCCTATGGCCTTGCGAATCCTGCTGAAAATTTGGCTTCAGCGATGTCAGAACTGCGACAGTATGTCGGCACGAGAGAAAATCTAATCTATCTTTCATTCACTCTCCACATAACGTGCCTACATCAGTAATATACCCCTAAATGATACGAAGGCTACACGTGTCACTTTACTTACTAAGTGTAGTTGGTGAGATTTCTCAGGCACTATACTTTGTCAGCTATATTCAGGAAAAATCTTTATCCATTTGGATGAATGGGAATACGTTCCTGTAGGGCTGTTACGATTTTGGTAGTGCCAAATAGGTCGAGACTATTGCAATCCTCCCATAGTTACACCCTACCATTTTTAACCGACTTCAAGAAGGAGGAGGTTCTCAATTCATCGGAACCTTTTTTTTTTATGTATGTTCCCCGGTTATTCGAAGATGGCTGGATCGAGTTGGATTTTGTTTCTCAGGTGGTCCCAAGATCATCAAGTCAGGATTTGATGATGGGATCCTGGAGAAATAGAGAGAACTCTTCAAATTTTATAGGCACACCTGAAGCGATTTGGGTAGTTTTTGGAAGCGTACTTTTACGGAGTCCCATTTCAATTTGGTGAAGATCTGAAGAAGAACTTTGGAGATAGGCAAAGGAACTCCTCAATAAATGATAGCGATTTCTGAAATCTCATGTCTGTCTATTGTTTACATTAGTTCATAACATAAGATCACGCCGGTACGCTGTGAAGGGGTAAGCACATGTGAACCATTAAAAAGAGAAAAAAAAAACGATTCCCAAAAAAATACAGCCAAAAACACCGACTTTGTAGTGTTTTTTATTGGAAGTCGGTTGTATTTTTTTAACCTTCTATTATAATTTGTTATGATTTACAATAAAGGGTATTTATATTCTATTATCTTTTTCCCGCGACTTCGACTCGCGTTAATATTGGTTATGTTCAAAAAAGTCGCCTACAACCATCTCTATCTCATCTCTTTATCAAAATCAGTTCAGCTATTTAGGCATAAAAGTGTAACAAACTCAATTTTGCATTTATAATATTATTTAGAATTCTATTCTATTTGGTGTTAACATAAATATATTCTAAGTACCTAAAGCTTGCATAAATACTGAGAAGATTTTTCGTGGCACCTGAGTAGGCCTCTCAGAGATCCTGAGTTGACCTTGCATTGAACCTTTGAAGGTCTTGCAAAGATATTATGTAGACCTATCATATTTAGTGAGTCCCTAAACCTGAGTTTGTCTCGCGTAGACGCTGCATGTACGTCGCGTATAAGCAAAAAAATTAATGCAGACGCCTTTTTTTTTTAAGGATGAGAAATCATCAAATAACTTCTTCCGCTCTGGGTGGAGCGAAAGGGAGTGTCAGAATCTTACTGACTAAAACCCATCCGTGTTCCTTCTAAGCCCTTTGCGTTCCAGGGCCTCGGTGACTCTTTCGAACAAATTCCGCAACGAATGCAGACGCCTACAAAGCTTTCATGTTTTCTCAAATCAATGGCATTGTGAAAACGTTACTGTCTTCGAAGCTAAAATCTCAGATGATCCTGCTTTCTTCCATCCATTGAGAGAAACTCCATTCCCTATCATAAACCATTGTTCCTTGACAGCCCTGAACATGTTTTCATCCGCTAGGGACGCGCCATCGACCATACGTGCTATGTTCCGCCGACCTCTATCAAAAGATATCCGATTGCGCCAATTTGCCGCACTGATTTACTAAACCTGATTTATAGTGTTGTTCCTGCTTTGGTTGTACGATTGATGGGTTGTGTGGCAGTGCTTGTTTAGTACGTACCTACAAGAATTTACTGAATGTCACACCAATACTACATCGCGCTATTAAAATTAATGTTCGATTTGAACATAAACAACCATCGGGAACCACCAGATGCAAGCCTCCTCTGTCCGTCCGCCGTCCGTTTGGGTCGTACGGAACCCTTCGTGTGAGAGTCCGAGTCGCACTTGGCCAGTTTTTACTATTGAAAGGCCCTCGTTGGACTATTATCTCACCTAAAGGTAAGCGATGATGTGGTCGACGATGGAGCATGCTGTAATCTATTTCTTATTGACTTAAAGACCTCCAGTTTGTATTCAGGAAACACAGACTCCGGCAGGGAATTCCTCTCCTTAGCTGTGCGCACAATGGAAGTGATCCCATAATGTTTATAATAATAATAGAGCCTTTATTTTAGTCAACTAAGGCCCATAAAACACAATTAATATGTAAGTATAAAAACGATAATAATAAACTAATACATCCTACTAATATTATAAACGCGAAAGTTTGTATGGATGGATGGATGTTTGTTACTCTTTCACGCAAAAACTACTGAATGGATTTTGATGAAATTTGGCACAGTGGTAGATTAAAGTCTGGAATAACACATAGGATATTTTTTTAATCCCGGGAATATGTTCCCGTGGGATCATTTTGGACAATCACGCGGGCGGCAACTAGTATTTCATAAACCAAACTTAAAAACTACTGCACACGAAGTGACGGCGGCGTGCTAGGCTGCGAGGTGCATAGCCGACCGCGGAAACACCGATAGAACACACCTTTCGGCCAAAACTCTTCCTTGAGGAAGGTCACCAAATTATCATCATCATCACCATTTTTGCTTATGCTTAAAACTTTACGTGTATATTTTAATAAACACCTATAGCTTGCACGCATTTTTTTTAGTGATGGGAAATCTTCAAATGACTTCTTCCGCTCTGGGTGGAGGGGAAGGGCGTGTCAGACTCTTACTGACTAAAACCCNCCATCATCACCATTTTTGCTTATGCTTAAAACTTTACGTGTATATTTTAATAAACACCTATAGCTTGCACGCATTTTTTTTTAGTGATGGGAAATCTTCAAATGACTTCTTCCGCTCTGGGTGGAGCGGAAGGGCGTGTCAGACTCTTACTGACTAAAACCCATCCGTGTTTCTTCTAAAGCGCTTTGCGTTCCAGGGCCGCGGTGACTTTTTCGAACAAATTCCGCAACCGTGGCAATAGTTTTCACCCCTGTCCTCCAATTCAATCAATACCAGCTTCACGTAAGCTACAATAAAAAATTGAGCCGTCCCAGACACCATTAATTTTCTTTAATTTCCTACACCTCCTTATTTACAACACAAAACACGCCGCCATTTAAATACGAGTACACAACAACCACACGTGTTCGGAGATTTAGAATTTAATTACATTCCTAATTATGTACCAGAGAGGAAAATATTAATTAGTTCGTGTATTAATTATGTAAGCCTAATTATTTCCCTTTCACGCTNTACGCCGCCATTTAAATACGAGTACACAACAACCACACGTGTTCGGAGATTTAGAATTTAATTACATTCCTAATTATGTACAAGAGAGGAAAATATTAATTAGTTCGTGTATTAATTATGTAAGCCTAATTATTTCCCTTTCACGCTACGATTAGAAGGTACCCGTAAATGGTTATGTGTTGTTTAATCATAAAGTTAATTAGTTGCATTTTGTACGTTATTTCAACACCTTTGAATTATAATAAATTAACAGTAAAAGACCATATTTAAAACAAGGTATTTTGTCAACGCGCTTTAAGGAAGAAAATTTCTTGTCTGTACTGTTTACCGCTGAGGAGTTCCTTCGCCTAGAGCCAATCCTAGAAGAAAAATCAGGTCATAGTAAATATTTTGAGTAGCCACAAGTAATTAACATTTTGTGTCTGTACTGTTGACTGTTGAGAAGAATCAGGTCATAGTTATCATAAAAAATAATTGTTATCGGAACGTAAAAATGTGTCAAACTTTAACTCTGCAGGATAAGAGAAAGTTGCGGGCCTGCGGACGGCGAGCATTGGGTGGCTCGCTAGCATATCACCACCAGGCCCGAGTCGATGGCGCGTTGTGTTCCACGCGCGGCTCAAAGAGATTTCAGCATAGTAGACGGATCCCGCTAGGGCCAGAGCCTGCCAAGGTTGCGGAGTTTGTTCAAAAGAGTCACCGCGGCCCTGGTACGCAAAGGGCTTAAGAAGGAACACGGATGGGTTTTAGTCAGTAAGAGTCTGACACGCCCTTCGCTCCACCCAGAGCGGAAGAAGTCATTTCATGAATTCCCATCCTTAAAAAAAAGGATAAGAGAAATTATATCTAATTCAGCTCGCAAGATTTTAACTAAACCAACAACAAACATAACAAGTTCAATAAAAGCTTGTTTAAACTATTGAAGTTTTCAAAATATGGGGAGATTTCTTTTTTAAAAGGATCAGGATTTATTCGGAAAATATTAATAGATACGTGTCAGAAACATAACTATCAGGGTTTGCTAAAACTGAAGTAACATTGGGCCGGCCATGTTTTCCGAAACCGATAGCCGGTGGAGCTGTGGAGACCACGTTTCTGCGAGCGTAGTGGAGGATGCCCCATCACCCAGCAAGACACAAGCCAAAACCTAGCAAGCTAGGTGGATCGACGAACTTAAAGTGGATGGAAAAGACAGAATGCGGACTTGTTCGATACAGCCATTCCCTTGCTGTCCCGGTTAAACAGCCAGCAAACTCCTAGGTTGATCTGCGAGAATCCACTCAGTAGATAGAAGACCGGGTGCTTTGTGCCGGGTGCGGTTGTGTCTCACCAGCAGGCGACTGGCTAGGCTGCATTGATTGAACTATCCACGCCAATTCAACTTACAACAAAAATATCAAGTAGACGTCCTGGCTCTGGCAGTCATGGAGATTAAAATCACAAACCAAACACACACACACACACACTTAACACATTTCAGGACTCTATCATAAAGAAATAACTCCCACGTTATACCACAGCAAACAAAAATTCTCCGCAGAATTCTAACCCGGGAACGTAAATTAAGAATCTGTGTAGGTATGCGAGTAATGACAACGGGCTGGGAATAATTCCGTCCATCCGTTCTCGCCGGTGGGTGGAACGATTAATTATATCGTCGAGTCGTCTCGCAGGATTCACAATTTGTTTTGTTATGAGCTCGATTTGGAACAGTATTTTGTTTATGGTTTTTTGGGGGATTTTTTAATTAAAGGAATTTTTAAACAGACTACAGGATGTTTTGCAAATCATAGATTAACTTCTCCTAGCGGCTACGCCCGCATGAAAGTCGGAAATTATCTCAAGGGAGCATTCTCCCGGGAGTATAGTATCCTGTGTCCTCTTTCATGAACTACCCGTGTGCCTACTGTGTGGCTAAAAGAATATCAGCCGTACGGGTCGATCAAGGTTAAGCAACGCTTGCCAAGGTTGGTCTGTGGATGGGTGACCATCATAACATATCGAGTTTCTTCCGTGCCCCGGAAAGCACGTTAAGCCGTTGGTCCCGGCTGTCATTTGTAGATCTTTGGCAGTCTTTACGGATTGTCAGAAGCCAGTAAATCTGACTCCAGTCTTGCGAAGAACTACCGTGTTACCCAGTTAATGGATTGTGGAGGTCTGGTAGGCAGCCGCTCCACGTAAAATACTGGTTTTCAGCTGAATCTGGTTTGACTGGAAGCCGACCCCAATATAGTTGGGAAAAGGTTAGGCAGATGATGGGTAACAAATAGACAGGTAGATATACTTTTGCATTTATTATATTATTCGTATGAATGGATTTGACATTACCACCACGCCTAAAGAGTTAAGCAGAAATGTACCATTATCTAGTTGCATGATCGAATTATTCTTTTTTATTTATTTTTTACTATTGTTAAGCTCGCGTTTGCCACCACAATCTCCATCTTAGAAAAGCCCTAGGTTATACTCGTAGGTAAGAAACACAGACTCCGACAGGGAATTCCTTACGTGTTCGCACAAATTATTCTCATAAAATTTTGTGCGTATGGGTACGATGTCCACCATGATTGCAGTCCAAATCTGAAAATCTGAAACTTTGAGTTAATTACTGTAAGCTTAATACTGGCCATGCGTAGAATTCAGGCAAATTCTCAAGTTTATTTCATTTTGTCAACTGTCTTTTGTTTCAAGAACAAATGAAAGAAATAATTACACTTTTAAATTAATGTTTTTGTGGCAGCGCTGGGAATTATTATGATTATTCATCTCCTTATATTTTTCATTTTGTTTGATGAGAAAATTAATACTATTTTTCTGGTGTCTTGTATTACACAAACAAAACATAGACAAAGTATATTTAGTGTTACAGAACTGACATGTATGCAAATTATATGGCGCACGGATAGACCACGTTCTGTTTAAATTGTAGGATACGTTTTATTTTGGTTGTAAGTTACCGCTAGCTTAACAATAATTAACTACAATAATTAACTATTACGAAAAAGCGATAAGCACTCATCTTGACGTTGCAACCGTATCCATTGTGTTTTACGTTGTCAATCAAATTAATTTACTTGAATGGATTTGTAAGTTGAAGTGAAACTTCTTTAGGCGCTTTGAGCACTTTTTGGGTGAACAAAAATCATGGAACTCGCGTCACCGTCACCGAACGCTTTAGCTTTTGCTTAGTTTTCACTTCTATCGGCAGTCCCCAAAGACTGCCCCGCATGTTTTTTATTTAACTTACATGTACGAAATTAACATACAACAAACTCCACTCCTTTAACATGACTATTCGTGCATCAAAATATATCATAGCACAAACTTAATAATTCCTAGAATCCGAGTCACAGAGGAACGAGAATGTGTTACTGTGCACGCTCTTTATATAATTAAGTTTCCTTTGTTCCGTTCAAATCAGACTGTTATGAAATTGTTTTGGAGAAAAGTGAATGTCTAGAACTCTAGCTCTACTTGAAATTAATAATAATAATACATAGTTATATCTCTTAGGACAACTCACACACGGTCATCCGATCCCAAACTAGGCAGAGCCTGTGCTATGGCAACCAGACAAGTGATAAACATACTAATATATTTCTAAATACATACATATTGTAGACAAATTACACCCAGACACAGAACAAATGATCATGCTCATCACACAAAGATTTATCCTGGTGGGAATCGAACCCACGACCTCCGGTTTAGCAGTCAGGGTCAGTAACCACTCGACCAACAGGCCAGTCTCAGGCTCAGTCAATTATAACTAGAGATAATTTGAAACCTTCGCCATTCAAGTTTCGACTTTAGTTCTGTGTATTTTAAGTTACATGATGAACATCCCACCCAAATGCACAAACGTCAAGGGAACACAATCGTACAGCTAAGGAGTGGAATTCCCTGCCAGAGTCTGTGTTTCCTGATAGCTACAACCTGGGAGTCTTTAAGTCATGAGTGAATAGGTTACTTCTAGGCAAGCGTGATGCATCTTCGACCACATCATCGCTTAGTATCAGGTGCGATAGTGGTTAAACGCGTGCCTTTCAATGGTAACAAAAAGAAAAAAAAGCAAACTGCCATTTGTAATATAAAAAGTGAATTGTACAAAAAACCCGATTGGAAAGAACGACTAAGAAGTACAGTTGGTGGCATTTATTTTAATTTAATCACAGATTTGATGCCACGGACTGCATCAGACTGCTTGAAAAGTCACTAGCTTCTAAGAACAGAAGCTTGAAAAGTCACTAAGACTGTTAAAAAACCCAACTGGATCTCCCCAGTTGGGTTTTTTGACAAAAGTCATTTTTAGGGTTCCGTACCCAAATGGTAAAAACGGGACCCTATTACTAAGACTCCACTGTCCGTCTGTCTGTGTGTCACCAGGTTGTATCTCATGAACCGTGATAGCTAGACAGTTGACATTTTCACGGATAATGTGTTTTTGTTGCCGCTATATTTTTTATTTTATTTCATTTGATTAAATATAAGAAGCATATTTTTTTTCGCTTATGGAACCCTTCGTGTGCAAGTCGCACTTGCACTTGGCCAGTTTTTATTTTTATTTTATTAAAGTGGCTATTTCAAAACTTTCAAAAGTTTGTCTCGAACGTCAATTCTCGAACTTAAGAAACGTTCAAATCCAAGTTATTTCAGCGACAATTGATATCAAAAACTTGTCGAAACGGAGGGAAATCACAGGTGCTGTGACAGATTGCGAATGCTCTATAAAAATCCAAGAATTGCCCCCCAGGTGTTTTGTAAGAGCCTTATGTTCTTTGTTCGACTTCAACGCGTGTCTGCTATCTCTATTATTTGTTGCCAAATGACTATCTTACTTGGCCATCTGCCCCTGTCACAACCCTTTTAGGAGACCGTTTGGCATAGATAGCATATCTTTTGGCACGGAATACAATGTAGTTAGGTTTATGAATATTATTACATTTTGCGCAGAAATTAACTGTTAATGTGATACCTAACTTACTGTGTTATTAAGTTCTAAATAAAATGAATTGCATTTCATATTAATCATAATCAAATCTTTATTTTCGTTTTATTACAAAACCAGCGTCAGACAGCATCAGTCTGTATAGGATCAATCGGGTGTCTGTCTGTCTGTCTGCCCGTCTGTCACAGCCAATTTTCTCCGAATCTACTGGACCGATTCGATTGAAATTTAGTACTCGTTAAACTGCTGTGACGTGTGACCTAAACACGGACGCGTTACGTAAATAAATAATTTCTGAGTGTGAGGGCCACGTTTTAGGAACAAACTAGAAAATACGAAAAAAAAGATTTACAAACTGTTACGTGTGACATATCAAATGAAAGGACTTATTATGAGGGGTTTAAACATATTGTTTCATTATTTTAAAATAAATAGTTTTGAAGTTATTCAAGAAATTAGACGAAAAATTAACCTCCCCTTATCTCCGAAACCACTGAATCTAAAATGCAGATTAGTTCTTTACCTTAAGATTACAGGAAAACCTGACATAGTGTTAAAATAACATGTAACAAAAATTAACTCATTCGGAACTCTTTGCACGCGAGTCCGACTCGCTTTTGGCCAGTTTTTTCAGCGGTATTCACTTTCACCCACAATGTAACAATTTATTTCCCCAGTTCCACAGGGGTTTGACCTCGCAGTATCCGGAATGTCCAAGTGTGGCCAGGATGTATATATTCTATCTAATATGCAACTGTTGTTTAATGCATAGAACTTAATTTTTTATTATTTGTGGTCGGCAGGCTGCTAGAATTGCAGATGGCTGAAAACTTCAGTGGTTGGAGTCGGAAAATGTGACACTTTCTGATACATAACTGCAAAACATAAGCATGCTATGCAGTTATGTATGCGTCTGTGTTTCCGAACGCATACAACCCTAATCTCTTCAAAATTAGAGTGAACAGGCTTCTTCTGGGTAAGCTCGCTCCATCGTCGACTTTGTCTCTGTCATCTATGACCTAGACTAGAGTCAAGAGCAAACC
>NDFZ01002550.1:0-18995 GCA_002192655.3 Mamestra configurata
AAAAATTACGAGTTCAAACCAACTGTGTGAAGGTTGGTTGAATTCGATCTTGCAATTGCAAATGAAATATCAAATTAATGAGCCCTTCAAAACTTTTAGTTTGATAATTGCCAATTCAAAATGTTTCTTTGCCTCATGCAAATTGTTAATAGCAATCTATTGTTTCGTTACGGCAGAAGTGATGAATATACTATTATTTGAAGCAAACCTTTCGGTTCTTCAAAATAATAAATCAAGATTAGTCATGAATCTTTGGTTTTACTTTATTACTTCAGCAATTGCCATGGAATGATTGTAATCATTGGAATAAAACTTGATATAACAGAATGAGCAAATACTGAATTAACGATTTTCTTAATTGTTGCCTTTCGTATTCAATTGGTTTTCAATCCTAAATAAATCAGCAAACGTAAATATCCTTGTCATCTGATTGTTTGATGTTTATTGTTTGTAGATTCTTTGCGTTGACTCGCAGAACCTGAGGTGGCATACAGATGCAAATCATGGAAAATTGTTAGCGGTGCCATTTTATGTTCATTCGATTTAGTTGTCATATCTCCACTTAGTCCAGAAACAAAAACGTAAACCGTTTTAATGGATACCGGTTAACAGTTTACAGTTCCCAGTATGGTTTCCCGGTGATTGTTTGGTGCTAAGTTTGCTCTAGCCTCCCACGAGCTGTTTGCTTCATTTATAAACTGTTTCGTTTCCGAGAAATGACATTACAATCGCGCGTATGATGAATGTTGATTTTATCGTTATTTTGTATCGGTTCGATATTATGAGTTACTGAGAAGTGAGAACAGAGTTGCTATTGAAATTTTAGCAACTGTAATGTACGACTTACCTTTTTCGAATACGAGTAATAAGAAGCCATTTAATTTTTTTTTGGTAGCGCAGCATTTCAAATGATCCCTACATTTAAAACAATGCTTCAACAGAATCGTTTAAACAGCGCTCTGAAATTACATCTATATCATTCAAAAAGCGGTGGAGTATTGCATAGAATTTTATATTCCTAGCAGTCGAAAGTGTGACGACCACCTTTTTGTGGTTTTCTGACCACAGCCAGCAAACCGGTCCCTGTGCAAGATAAGTTACAGGTGATTCCTACAAAGAACAGGTTCCTTTTCGTATTGTTGGAAATCAACTTCTTTGTCCAGTGAGTGAACGAACCGATATAATTTGTGCTCGTGTCAGGACTACTTTTACTTGAAGGGAAGTTGTAAGTACCGGTGTAGTGCCGACTTGCCGAGTGCCGCAATCAGGCCCTGTGCCACCGGGAAAGGTAAATCTTATGAAATCTGAACTGATCAAGAATTCAAGACTCAAAATTCACTCGGTAACGTTTTCCATATAAAACAATTAATCAAGTTCTGAGTTCCGTATGTGTGCCAATTCCTTTCTGATAGTAAAGTGTACATGTGAGAGTTAACTATTTAGTATCAATATTCATTATTTAGAAAGGTGTTATCATAAAGCTATTAGACTAATTACGGAGTCAAGTTCTCAAAAGCGCAGTGAGAAACTTTTGGACTAGCAATTTTCTCATCGGACTTCATTTCTTCATCCCATCAGAAAATTTTCCGTTTTGATATCGCCTGATTATGAGCTGCATCTAACGCTAGCAATTTTAGTGATATACTGTGTCTTTGATTCTCCTTCTAAGGTTTGCTATCGTGAGATTGAACGGATGAAAGCACAGCCATTGCTTCGAAAGCAAAGTAATTGCTACCTATGTGTTGTTTTTGCTCCCCGCAACTTGTTTGGCGTTGTCTGCTTTGGTACGTTCTCGCCTATTGATACACCCGTCACAAGCCAGCGTTTACTGCTGCTACGTGCGGATGTGTTCAATAATGTGCTCTACTGTTCAACGGATTGGTGCTAACAAAATGTAACTCTCCAATCTCCGTTCGCAAGACTGTTGGCAGTATCGTCACGTTTTTACTTTGTGTCTGAAGTAGAAACGATTGTTTGTTTTTATTCCTTGTAGTGCTTAATTGCATATTTATTATGCTCATTAGCAATTTTTTTGACTGTTGATTGAGATGCGATAAGTAGATACGCATGTCAACCTAATAGCACTGTGTGCAAGAAAGTTACGAGGCAAAAAATATTGGTAAGAATTTTGACATGGATTAGACAATGGACTCATTACTTGTTATGCTAAGTCAGCTGAGGAACAGTAATAAGTGCCCATTGTACCTGGTGCTGGAAGGCATTTGCTGACCTTTCGTCTGGACCGGACATTTTAGAATTAAATCTTTCCAAAAAGTGATGCGAGGCAACTGGCGCTACTACATCTTAACCCAATAGTTTATCGCTCATAAATATCACAATGTTTATGACATGGAACCTGTTTCAAGTGGTAATTAAACCACGGATGTTGTTTAGGAGGACGGGGTATGTTGTCTGCATGTCTGTTGTAGCGTCGCCTCGCAACAAGCTCGCGTAACTAATAAATACGCATTGCGACTTCATAATTCGACGTTACGTGACACTAATAATTATTTTGCTTTCGTTCGATCGCTCCATAGGATCGCACTCAAACATGGGACGGGACGTTGGAATATTCCATTAAAAAAGTATCTGGAAGTTTTTGCAATTGTATTTATTAAAAAACATTTGGCACTTGACATGCAGATATTTTTAAATTGGCATCTTTGAAGATTAACATCCATATATGGTCTATATGTTAGAAAATAACTAATAATAATAAAGCCCGTCAGTATAAGTATACAATTCTGTGTCAAAAGATAACATCGAGTAATTTCGCTTGAACTGTTTTCAAAAGAAAATTAATTTTCCGTCCGAAACTCAATCGCAAAATCTAGACCTCTAGCTTCTGCGATTGAGATAGATGATCTTTGATGTGTTTCATAGATTAAATCTCAAAAATTAAACTTTCACACTTATATCTTGACCTCTAAAATGATTGATCACAATAGTTAGTGAACATTCCATTTCGAATTTAACTTTTATCGCTTAAATTGTTAGTCGGCATCGATCGTCCAGCGCCATTCTGCTCACCCAAGTCACGTGCCGGATGTTAATCTGTGCATATGTCCTCGCTCCTCACGCAGTGATTTAATCTCGTTGGCGATACCTATGCTCGGTGCAAGCGAGCAATTTGCTATTCGAATGTTTATGAGCACCTAT
Organism: Mamestra configurata; assembly: GCA_002192655.3. NCBI lineage: Eukaryota > Metazoa > Arthropoda > Insecta > Lepidoptera > Noctuidae > Mamestra > Mamestra configurata. Next base: position 3,160 of record NDFZ01002550.1, read on the forward strand.
ACTGAGAGTATGACTGTTGCAAGTACTAACGAAGTTGACCTCCGTGACTTTCGGATCTCTTGCCGTTCATAATAACTGTTGACACCAATGCTTGTGCTAAAGCTGTTGTGTTATAACGTGCATAGCCATTTACTAAATAGAAACACACGTTTGAATGCATTAGATTGTTTACGCACTCACCTAGNCCTTTCGTCTGGACCGGACATTTTAGAATTAAATCTTTCCAAAAAGTGATGCGAGGCAACTGGCGCTACTACATCTTAACCCAATAGTTTATCGCTCATAAATATCACAATGTTTATGACATGGAACCTGTTTCAAGTGGTAATTAAACCACGGATGTTGTTTAGGAGGACGGGGTATGTTGTCTGCATGTCTGTTGTAGCGTCGCCTCGCAACAAGCTCGCGTAACTAATAAATACGCATTGCGACTTCATAATTCGACGTTACGTGACACTAATAATTATTTTGCTTTCGTTCGATCGCTCCATAGGATCGCACTCAAACATGGGACGGGACGTTGGAATATTCCATTAAAAAAGTATCTGGAAGTTTTTGCAATTGTATTTATTAAAAAACATTTGGCACTTGACATGCAGATATTATTAAATTGGCATCTTTGAAGATTAACATCCATATATGGTCTATATGTTAGAAAATAACTAATAATAATAAAGCCCGTCAGTATAAGTATACAATTCTGTGTCAAAAGATAACATCGAGTAATTTCGCTTGAACTGTTTTCAAAAGAAAATTAATTTTCCGTCCGAAACTCAATCGCAAAATCTAGACCTCTAGCTTCTGCGATTGAGATAGATGATCTTTGATGTGTTTCATAGATTAAATCTCAAAAATTAAACTTTCACACTTATATCTTGACCTCTAAAATGATTGATCACAATAGTTAGTGAACATTCCATTTCGAATTTAACTTTTATCGCTTAAATTGTTAGTCGGCATCGATCGTCCAGCGCCATTCTGCTCACCCAAGTCACGTGCCGGATGTTAATCTGTGCATATGTCCTCGCTCCTCACGCAGTGATTTAATCTCGTTGGTGATACCTATGCTCGGTGCAAGCGAGCAATTTGCTATTCGAATGTTTATGAGCACCTATACTGAGAGTATGACTGTTGCAAGTTCTAACGAAGTTGACCTCCGTGACTTTCGGATCTCTTGCCGTTCATAATAACTGTTGACACCAATGNCGATACCTATGCTCGGTGCAAGCGAGCAATTTGCTATTCGAATGTTTATGAGCACCTATACTGAGAGTATGACTGTTGCAAGTACTAACGAAGTTGACCTCCGTGACTTTCGGATCTCTTGCCGTTCATAATAACTGTTGACACCAATGCTTGTGCTAAAGCTGTTGTGTTATAACGTGCATAGCCATTTACTAAATAGAAACACACGTTTGAATGCATTAGATTGTTTACGCACTCACCTAGTTGAATTGCAGATGTTTAGCGCAGAAGTATTTGTTGCATGTCTATTGTTAACGGAGCTAATAATCATGTGTAATTTTGGTTACAAAATGTAACTTGGTTTTAGTGTGTCACTTTTTATTACCACTTTCAATAGATCTTTTATGAAGACAGTTCCTGGTAGAAGTTTTAAAACTTGGTTCAAAAAGGTGTTTAACCATTCGCAGCTCAGTTCCTTTAAAGTCGATTGCAATTGGCTCGGAGCCAGCAGTAGTCGCCGCGATGTTTTGTATATTACGAAATTCCGCCAAAACTGTTGCAGTCGGCAGGAATGACCCCATTTTCAGAAGCTATTATGATATGACGTGATTATTTATAACGAAAACGCACGATATTCTATTAACTTGTTCAGTTGAATTGCAATGCATTACGAATTGGATTTAAGGACGTCCGAAATTAATTACAACAAGCTCACTTACTTGTCCTCGCCGTTGTAAGATACTTGATTGTAATTGGCTATCAGGCAATGGGATAGGAATACTTACCAAGAATGTAAAACAGTGTTTCATGTCATTTTGTAATTACAATAACATCATACATACCTATAACAATGAAGTCTTTGAAGTCATGTGTTTTCTAGCTTTCGTGTTTCATACAACATGGAATGGGTGTTCAACACAAAGTTGTCATTTCAGTACTAAAATTCTAGGTTTGAAATGTACAGTTTTATCAGATCAATACCACGCCAGCTGCTAACGCCATCGCCACCATGTTCCTCCATGACTCGGACGTTAACCCAAATTGTTCTGCTACTTTTATAATTTTATAGCAGGCAATTTAATAACGCCAGGATTAATATTTTTAAATTAAGCAGAATAGGGCTACCATATTTATTTAGAATCAAGGCCCTTCCTTGAACTGCTAAAAATAACGAAGTATGAAATCGGTCAATTTGATCTAATATATATATAGTTTATGAATATTATTATTGCATGGAATGGAACATTAGTAGTGCATATCTTGTTATTACGATGTGTTTGTCTTATTTATTGGGGCTATTCAAATATTCGCTTGACCGGGTTTTCTGGGCTATTAACCAGGCGGCTGTAGACTTGACAGCTGTGCACTTAGGGCAGATACCTGAACGTCTCTTGTCATTCAGGTTGTAGTTCGTGTGTCTCGTGGAACAGAACAGCATCCGTTTTGAAATCAGTCGTCCGTAGTTACTTTATGGGTGAGTTCGTATCGGTGACCGATTTCAGGTAGACTAGCCCTATTTTTAGAGATATTTGGAGCATAAACCATGCGATAGACGTGTGCATTCTGTTTGGATTACGAAATTTCCATTATATGGATTCTTCTGGGTGGTAATTTGCTAGAGCTTTTAACTAAGATAGGCTTTTTTATGTCGTCGTGTAAAATAAACTGGTTGTTTAAAACCGGAAAAGTTATTCAAATTAGACGTGTTCATAACGGTGCTAAATGATCGGACAGGCATAAAAAACAAGGCGTTTTAACTCCCCGTTGTTAAGCTTTTAGATTGAACAAATAAATAGTTTATTTTTAAGGTGCTTCAACCGGCCGCTCGTCGATAGGTCAAACCCAGGAAATGTCACGAGTTGAAATGCCAGAAGTTACTCGCGAAGCAGAAAATACCAGCAGTTACAGTTGTTTTACATACTTTCTATCTCCAAACAAACAGAAACGTTGAAACTATTAGATTTATGTGTAACACTTAACACTTAACGGTTGAAAATTTCACTGACAGATTCCATCGCTTCCATGGTACCTATGAACTTTAAAATCAGTTTTTTATTTAATCGAAATGGGAACGTCTCTAATAAATTACTGAGACTTTTTAATATTTTACTTTACTTTCAGTAGCATTTCGAATTTATTTCAAAATGATTTTCGTATGCTGATAGAACAACACACAGACGTTCCGTTCCATTCACGGCTCGCTGGTGGCGATCATCTGTTTACAATCTCATTTATTACATGCAATAGTCTTTATATGCTTACCAATAAGGTTTACATTACCTTGTATGTCTTTAGAATTAAGCATCGTCACGCAGAGTCCGACGTAATGACTGCACCTAGGTAATAATCAAACCTTATGTTTGTTGTTTTAATGGCATCATCTTATGGCTATTTTTGTCGATGCAGTAAATTTATCTGCACATTATGTTCAAATCTACACTTTGAATGTTTGAGATATTGGGAAAACCCATCAAAGTTCTTCATCTTTATTGAAGCTAATAAATACGAAGAATTTCAATATAGCAGGTCTTGCACAACAAACTGCGTGCGCGATAATCTGTCTGTAATTTAGTTATCTTTGAAGTTAAAACACAAGTTTACATCAGCTAGGCCGGTATAATAGGTGCAACTAAAATAACTGGGCAATAAAGCCGTATCTTTGACCCAAATGTTAACAGACAAATGGAAAATTATTGCGATCTGCCCTATATTCAATGTTTATTGTACCTAAAAGCAGTAAATCTTTAAATGACGCATCATCTTCAGATTTAGAACCAATGAAAGAAAGTTAGCTATCTCGTTGAAAAAAAAGAAACCTGAATCTATGAAAAAACTGAGTATTTACGAATTTACTCTAAAACTTCAATTCAGGTCGCATTTTACCAACCCTTTCAGACGTTGGACACAATTTCACATTTCATTTGCGAAAGTATCGGTTTGGTGGAACCAGACATTCGTGCAGCGTATGCAACTGGGGTAGGGTAGTGAAGCGTAGCTTGTTAAAATTTTACGATAGCTCCTACTTTAGATGCACCAAAATGACGCAACACTGCAAACCGGCTTCAAGTGAACGTATTTTGGAAACACATTTATTAGGCACTTTTAGTGTGAACGTTAAACCTTAATGTTTTGTTTTAATGTAAATCTACTTACGAGTATGTTGTTACCGGGCACCTCTGTACTTGGGGCCTTGGAAAAATACCACTCTTTTGTCAAGGCTTTTCCCAGTAATTGTTTGAATAATTTGACTGTTCTAACAAGTCTTCGATATCAATAACAGATAGGTAACCGAGACACCCGTTGGAGAAGAGTTCACCTTTGTCGAGGAGGAATTATACAGATGTTTCAAAAGTTTCTGACAATACACTGTAGAGTGTAGAATTAGATCTCACCTTCTACGTAGGAGTGTCATGAAGGCTAATAGGCAAAACTTACTATCGCTCGCAATGATTCCATTTCGAATTTAATAAAATGCTAATATTTTTTAGCAACTTATTGCTCAAGCGTAGTCTGGTGGGGTGCTAAGTGGCAGTCTTTGATGTACTTACGTAGTTAACACTCATTCGTGAACAATATAGTTCCTTTCGAAGTTTATTTTCTGGTCATATTTAGATTGTTTTGAATTAAAAGTTGTGTTGATGTTTCGATATTTCAGTGTCAGTTTTAGTTATTCTTTTCTCGATGGGGATATGATTGTGATTTCCGAAGGCCATGTCTCGTTTCATTTTTGTTCATTTTTTCAAATGTCTTTGGCAAGTTAAAGTCAAATCAATGGCTTTGCAGTGCGATTCTGTAAACATCTCACCGTAGCTTAGGTGAAGTGAATATGAAGTGAGCTGTCAATCCACACAAACAAAATCGAATGACAGTTCACTTCATGCTCGCTTCACCTAAGTTTACAGTAGGTAGTGAAAAACATCATAAAAATATCGCGTGACCATTTTAATGGAAATGCAGAAAACGTGTGAACTTGAAAACTCCATTGAGCTGTTTCCTAATAAAGCAAACTATTGTGAGAATCGTGATATAAAACATTAAACTGTTGCAAAGAATTTCAAAACGTAGGTGAAGTGTATTTAACGCCCGCGACCATCTCTTCCTACGACCACGATTGAAGTCGATTCGTTGCGAAGGCTTCAATCATTTACGCGCTGGTGATCTTAATAAAATCAGTAATCCAAGATAATCATTTAACTGCCGTGTTGAAGGTAATTATGGGTAACAAAAACAACAAGCAAGATGTAATTTGCCTCCATTATACATAGAAAAATGCCGCTCCACCGTTAGTTGTGTTTTCCATATCAATGCTGTAGCTAGTAACACAATCCGAGCACTAAAACACATTTATCTCCATAAACTAAATATACCGCGCAACATTGGACGTGTTTAAAATATCTCCTTCAACCGCTCTAAAGGACACAAGTGCTCCTTCAAGTTATTTAACCCTGAAAGCATCGCTAACTGAAATAGCCACAAATCTGAGGGAACTGGTAACATTTGCTTATGTTCTGGACTGACTAATACGGTCTATTACTGCTAAAATAAGATTATATTAATACGTGACACTTTAATTTATTTTGTTTTGGATTGATGATTTGTGATGTTTATTTTGATGCCAAACATAATACAACTGTCCCTTGGAACCTCGGGCGTTAAATAATTTGGATAACTTTACGTTCCTCTCTTCGGTGTACCTACTTAAAGAATAACGTTAAATCACTGCGACATTTCGTTAATGTGATAAATATGCGTGAGCGTGAGCTAAATTGGGATCAATTAGCCGCGAGCTAATTATAAAATTGTCGAGAAAAGAAAACTCACATCGGATAAGGAGCTGCCGAGTGATTCATTTTATTAGAACAACTGTTTCTATTTAATTATGGACGTACCTATTGCTATTACTATTTTTAAACGAAGTGCTTTTTGATAAATGGTGATAACCGTATCTTTCTCTTTTTATTTACGTTCAAATAGAGTATAGTAAAGTAACATTGCTCTTCGGATCTCACAATAATCTCCGGTGGGAAATTAAGTCGCCGACNTACGTACCTATTGCTATTACTTTTTTAAACGAAGTGCTTTTTGATAAATGGTGATAACCGTATCTTTCTCTTTTTATTTACGTTCAAATAGACTATAGTAAAGTAACATTGCTCTTCGGATCTCACAATAATCTCCGGTGGGAAATTAAGTCGCCGACTCACATTTTCTCTTGACGGCGCCATTCGTCAACGTTTTCTTTGGAAAATCGAAAACTCGTTTTTACATCAAATCATCATTAATATTCCGTTATGCTGCTGAAATTACCTAATTTATGCAGGTATTGACAACAATGAGCAATAAATTCTTTGTTAGTATCGATATAATCGACGTCTTATGAAAATTACAAGTTTCTTTTCACAACACCGTGTCCCACACTAAATGCTTTGTGCGCAGCAAACACGGCTGCTATAATGTAACGCTGAATGACAAATGGTAGCTCTTTAGAGAAAATCCTATTTAGACAGAACTCGTGAAATTACCATTTTATGAAGAGCTCCCAGGTTTCGCTTATTAAAGTCTCATTAGTTGTCCATAAAAGAATCGAGAACAGAGCGGGAGCTCCTGTTACACTGGCACATTTGTAGTGAGTCGCCTACAGAAATAGATTAAAGCGTTGCAATAATTATATCAGCGAATGGGCTTTGTTGACCACCGTAAACCAAACACGTGTGAGCTTTTATAAGTTTATTATTCAGCCTACTCACGATAAATATGCTTTCCTTTTAACTTACTTTACGAATAACATGAAAATGGCAAGTTGTTGCAAATAAACTTTTATAACAAAATAACCTATCTGAGATTTCATAGCTTAAATTATGACACTGAATAATTTAATCGCCCTTTGAAGTGCCTAACTAATGAGTTTTAATATTGTAGAGATACAAACAAATATAGATGACGACAATAACTTCTAGAAATATAATACTAAAACAATTATGATGTGACTTTAAAGAGATAAAAAACCTGAAGAAGTTCCTAAAAGTGCTTAATTACGATAGTAAGATGGAAAAATAATATAATGTTCTGACCATTAATGAAGAAATTGAAGATGGGGGCACACGGGTCCAAAGAAAAGTTATACAGAAGTAACTCCGAGAAGTATCCGTCTAAGCTGCCAGTGCCAAATGACAAAAAGTATAAGATAGCGGTAAATCGAGAGCGATTCGGATCTTTTGGAACTAGAGGTGAGTAATGTAGGAACTAACTGACCAATTTTATTGTATTGTTAATGGACATTTAATTATACGTCCTTATTTCTATCAAGGAGGTTATTGGCTTTCTCTTCATCATACCAAAAAATTAAAGCCTAATATGTTTAAGTAACTTAACTTAGGCTTAATGATTTCTCAGGAGAATTAACTGGAATAGTGCTCATAAGGATCAAATGAGTCACATTATTTCGGTAGAATTGCATTGTTAGTTACAATTTAGGTACAATGTCCACTTCTGATGTTGCTGAATGATTGATGGTTTCTAAAAACTGTGTTTCACCAACTGTGTAAGTTCGGGTGAAACACCTTTGACCTTGAGTTAATAGCTTGGTTGGACTCTGAAAAATAACAACAAAAACAGTTTTCTGAAGTCGTGATTCAAAGCTAAGTTCCTTCACCCGTTTCGAAGAAACGCTTTATGTCGATAAAGTTTAACAGGGTATTGGTACTTCTATTAATTACGGTGTCTTTATAAGGAACTTCATCAATTAGTCATAAAGGCTAATACAGGACAATAGCTCTATAAGTTATTGAACCGTTTCTTCCTGACAGCTTATTATTGGTTTCAATATGCAAAGGAAAAGTTTATCGTTCGGAAAAACCATTGACCTGTACCAACATACATAGAGTTAAATATTTTTATTACAGCTGTTTACATTACTGATGATATATAAAGGAAAAGTGCATCAATAAATACACAGACCACATGCCTTGAATATAGGTATGGAAGTGTAAACCTGAGACGCGCGTCAGGATAGTAATCTGGCCGAGGCAGCGGATCAATAAAACGTTGTTTACACAGAGCAGAAACAATTAAATTGCATCTGTAACGAACTTTAGCAGCAAGTATAATCGCATAAACACTGTTTGCGAATGAATTGCGAACTAAAAGCGAGTCGTACTCAAAAACAAAAACCCATCACGTAATATAAAATTGCGTGATCGTTTTTTATTTGGTGCTAGAAGATGGTAACACATCGTAACGATACGTAACCGATTTGAATGTTATTTTAGCATTATATTTTGGTGGTTCTTGCCTTAATTGGCACAAAGGAGCACCTCAGGAGTCATTTATGGTTAATTGATTACTATAGTGAAATCGATTACTATAATATTATAAACGATGTTTCGTTTTCGGGATTTAGTTTGGATAGTATTCTATTTAGGCTGAGCAGTACATTCTTTTTAAAGACCGGAAATCATCAAATGACTCCTATATAAGATAACCTAACCTAACCTAACGCTGTAGGGGGAGTGCCCGACTTTTACTGACTAAAACCTGTTCGTATTCCTTCAATTGCTCCCTTAGTTCCAGGGCCTCGGTAATACTTCCGAACATTTCCGAAATCCTGACAGGATTAGTAAAACCTAACACAGACCTGTAAAAAAAACAAATCGCTAATACTAATATAAACCCAATTGTGCTAAAATAATCAAATTCAAATTCTGTTTCCCACACCACGCTGAGGAACTAGCTGTAACGGTGTTAAATTAAGAACTACTTTAATAAAATAAAACGGTAACAAAGTGGTGTATTCCGGTCTATAAATATAAAAAAAATACAACCGACTTCCAAATAAAAAACACTACAAAGTGTTTACTTTAATTTCAGAAGTAGGTGTCAAGAAACGAAAAAACAACAAAAAACACCGACTGCCGAAATTTAAATTATTTTACACTTTGCAGTGTTTTTTATTTGGAAGTCGGTTGTATTTTTTTGTAAAAAGTTTTTTTTTTCTCACTTTTTACTGGTTCACATGGGCTTACCCCTTTACAGCGTACCGGCGTGATGTTATGTTATGAACTGGTGAAAACAATAGACACATGAGATTTCAGCAATCCCAGTCCATTTGCTATCATTTATTGAGGAGTTCCGTTGCCTACTCCGAAGTTCTTCATCAGATCTTCACCAAATTGAAATGGAACCACTTCGAGAAAATACTCTTCCAAAAACTACCCAAATCACTTCTAGTGTGCCTATAAAATTTGAAAAGTTCTCACTATTTCTCCAGGATCCCATCATCAGATCCTCACTTGATGATCATGGGACCACCTGGGAAATATACCGTTTCAAACAAAAAAAAAAATCTAAATCGGTCGAGCCATCTTCGAGTAATCAGGGAACATACATAAAAAAAAGGTTCCGACGAATTGAGAACCTCCTCCTTTTTTGAAGTCGGTTAAAAATAGCGACAACTATTGTGGGACAGCAAATCCGCAGTAAATCAAGTCGGCTTGTCCACATGTACGCTCAGGTGTTCAGGACGAAGCCTTACGCGCTAGTCTGTATTATAAACGTCACGTGCCAATAAAATATATATGTTTATTATTATATTCTATACAAACAACGGTCAGTAATAAAAAATGTGGTTTTCGGATGTCTCTCGTCAGAGGTAACAAATTTGTATTGAATAGGATTTGGTATTTAGAAGAGGGTCTTATTAGACATGTAAAATTGCGAGCGTTTAGGTCGAATAGATTTAAAGTTGTGGGGGTTTCGAAAGTAGCCTGAAATAGTTCCAGTAAAATAACCCACGGCTGGTGTGTCGCCCTTTTGCTTTGAGACACTGGCTGATACACTGCCGTGTGTCTAGAGAGACTGCCGATTTCCGTTCACAGGTACTATTAGATATTTTAGTCAAGTCAGTCATGTCAAGTCCCATTTCCTCACGATATGAACATATTGTTCTGTATGGTGTCACTTCCCGTGGGTGTCGTAAGTGGCGACTAAGGGACCAGAGAATGGGCAGCAGCATTCTCTGTGCATTGCAATAGCTACACTGCGATCGCCAACTCGCCTGCAAAGCATGGCGATTATGGCAACGAGGCCTATGTCCAGCAGTGGACGTCTTTCGGCTGATATGATGAAGATGATGAAAAATGAACATATTGTCGTAATCCGCTTCTAAGCTCTATGATTTTATTATAATAAGACATGACATGACTTATGATCTTAACTAAAGGTTATCAGTTATCACTTGTCATTATGGAAATACACTATTGGGAAAACAAATAAGCGTCAGAGATAAGGATTAGTGCAAACTAGACACTTTTCGACGTAAATAAATCTGTATCTCACCTTAAACTTGGCCTTAACCCTGCTAAATTTGTGTGGGTGTTTGCTAACGAGTTCCAGTTCGAACTAAACCCCTAGTACCTGTTAGTGTTAGTCAGTGCTAATACCTTTTACGCGTAACTTTTGCAGTTATCATTCTACAGTATGATGTTACCAAAGATAACTGCAAAATGTTCCTTTCAAGGTAAATTGCCCCAACTGCTAAGTGAAGTTTATTAACAGTTCATGCTAATTTTGTCGCAATCGCAACGGACGATTACCGATTGAGTCCAGTGCAGAGACAGTCCACCTAGAAGCCAGATACAGGAAAAATGATATTACTTTATCAACATTAACGATTCGTCACATTAAGAAATCAGAGCACCAGTCCCTGCTCTGATACAGCTGTTTACTTTACTATTTCTCGGAATTTGGATTTCATTACTTGGACTATTCACATTTCTCGTAAAATGAGACCTACGCGAAGTTAAAATTATTTCATGCAATTATTGCAAAGCCTGACACAATTTATGATGAAGCTAGAACGAGGAATATCATGTTCGATGGCTAGTACCTACCTATCTGACCAAATAACCACATTATTTGGCAGTTTTAATTAATCAAATATGAGCTGCACACTGTAAAGTAAAAATCGAATTGCTTTCGCAACATTACAGTATAGTCTTTATAACCCAAAGGTTGACTGGTAGAGAATGCCTTGATGCATTAAGTCCGCCCATGTACCACTATTGTACATAAAGTTTAAATAAATAAATAAATTAAAACATTCATAGAGGAGAAACCCAGAGCAAGACACTTTCCAGCACACGTAGCTGGCGGAAAAATTCTATCCGTGCTAGATAATATACCGAGATTGGATCAATGAATTCGCAATATGTTAGCAATACCGCTTGTCGGTAATTGAAGTTATAAATTGCGGATTCTACCAATCCTCGCGATGCAGCTTACAGTTTTAACCACAGACCTCTTACAGTAACCGCACATATAATGACATTACTATGTAGTTTCTTGAGTTGTGTTCACGAAGGGGAGAAACCTATCAGATAAATAAAATGCTGTTTAAGAAACAATAACTAATTATTATTTCTCGAAGAATGCTTTAATAACAGTCATGAATGCATGAGTTAATGGGAGTCTATCACAATACACGCTACCATGTCGGTACAGCGATAAGCTGATAAAAGATTTCTCCCCATGCATTTTTACTTATCTCATCTTTTTTCTCGGCTTTGCTCTTCCCACGATATCTTCTAGGAGATACGAGATTCGTGACGCAGATAATAAACAGTACATTATGTGGTAATACACACAACTGTACAAGTTTTCGGAAGGCTACTTTATGTAATTTCGACGTATTCGTTCGAACTTTTTACGTAAAATACTTTTTTGTATGTCTTTTTGTCATTAAGCAAATTAATGAAGTAGAATTGACCATACTTATATTTAGATTTGCCAGTCATTTAATATGATCAAATTACTACTCGGTTAACAATTATTTAGGCTGTTAAATGGGGAATTTTGTGTACAAAATACGAATTTATATTTATCTACGTAGGTACGCATAACTAGCGTTGGATGAGTCCGGTAGTAAAGTCATAATTGCTAATGTTTTTAGAAAAAAACGAAAATCTAGCCATTGTTTCTGTATTCGCAGCTGTTCTCAATGTTTCTGTATAAATGACGTATGTTAACACAGTGCGTGTACTTATTCGTATTTTTCGTCTTTTCCAGGGAACGGCAAGAAAAGAGAGAGCGCCCCCACGCCGACCACCCCCGCGCGCCCTCCACCCACTCCTCCGCAACCCCAAGCTGTTCAAGGTGAGTCAACGTCTGAATCATATACATAATTTATTCATATACCCACCGATATCCATAAAACTCAGGGTGCAAAAGAAGCACTTAAATTGATGGCCGTAAACGCTGACAGACGCATGTCGTTAGGGCTACCGTTCACCGAAAAAAGTATCAAGTTGCAGCCTAATGACAATACAACAGTGGCTGACACTGAAGTAGATTGATGACACACGACTGAGCCGGCCGAGAGTCGTGAGAAGACGTGAAAGGTGCCATTTATAGTTTATACACTACCATCCGGCTAAAGATACACCTATGCCTGTACTTATATGTATGTGTCGGAAGTAAAACTAATCAGCAAGACGGCGACAACCCAAGCGTTAAGCTTAAGACCGGTCACCCTGAAACGCTTTGTAGACTCACCATCGAGAGAATATTTACTAGAATCTGAGCCCAATGAAGTCAAAGAAAATGGATATTCCGGGGAACAAAAATTCTTTGTTTGTATGTGATTTTCTACGTCTCTATTTAATTAAATAGAGACGTAGAAAATGCTTAATTGTCATTAAGCATTTTATTTCGATGACAATGTCCAGCATTAAGGCTTAGTTACTGCATAGTACCTGAAAGAAAACCGTGAACTAAGGTTATTAGCAAGGGATTAATTGCTAGTTAATCCATTTGAATCATGTCGTAACGGATAACTAAGTGGGATTAACAAAAGACGGTCCTAAACTCTAAATTCATTTTGTGTAGGCAGATATAGACTGGCTAACTATATAGGTATCAATGTAGCTATAGGCAATTAAGCAGGTACTGGCAGGAAGGAAGTCAAGTGTCTTGGGGTTACATAAAACATGCAGTGTGTACTGCTTAATGAGATAGTAGACAACCAGTAGAGCGGAAAAGCAGACTTAATGAAACCTATCATTAAATACATCAAGCTAAACAACCATGTACTCTTTAATGAGGGATTGAATCTTACCGATATTACATCTATTGATGCCCTTCATTTTGATCTTCATTATGAAGCCAATTATCGAGTTAAAAGTGGCTGTGGCCATCTAACCAAATTAGTAAAATTTGGCACGGCTTATGTTTCAATGCATCGGAAAACAGACCAGTACCAAATATAGACCAATTTGTTTTAATTACGACGGCTATAAATAGAATGGAGATAAAACGACTGGTTAATGGCAAAACTAAATATGTATGTAGTATTTTAAAATAACTTTACATTGAAAATATTGTAGAGTATTGACAAAAGTGTTTTGTATATTTTTTCGTATTTGACTTGTTGACACATGCAAATAAGACTGCCTTTTCTTCTATTTGAAAGAAATAATGAGAAAGACAGGAACAGGCCGTAGCAGAAACAATAAGCACACCAAACACATTCAAAATATTCTGCATACAAAACCGATTTCGTAAGTTTCGTTACGCAATAGATCTTTGAGTATAAACAATGGCGGCTGGCAAAGGTTGTCCTTTGAAAACTGTGTCAGATGGTTACTGGTCCGATCAGTTCCAGCGCATTAGAATATACGAGGCGCGTGTCACTACGCGCGAGATTGTTTCGTTAGCATGCTTGATGATCTACGTATTTAAAACAAGTTTTGCAGTTAATTCGCAAATTCTTTCATTAATAGATCTGTCATTTTTAGCACCGCAATTCTCTAATTTGTCTAAATAATTAAATCATCAATCCTATTGACTTATTAACTAGTCATCCTATTGTCTGCACCTATAGGTACGTCATAGTACAAATCAAACAATATAAAAATGAAATAATTGCTTTTAGATCGTCTATAACCGTCATCTAGTTTCCATTTCTTGTACTTTTGCAACGGTTTATTTTTATCACTGATTTGCATTGACTCCGCATTGTTGCATCAAGAGTCTGGGTCGTTTCCTTATCATTCTGTTCGCTGTCTGATGGTTACTTGCTACGTAATTCACGTCGTCCATTATGTTGATATTTGCTTTCAACATGTGAATATTTCTAAATCGATCTAAAAGCATCTAGGATGCTCTTATATTTAGTATGCAGAATTGCAAATGCCTATTTTGCCTTGTAGGTTAATTGTTGGATATACTTTAGAATCTTGACCATCTTCATTTATAATATAAGCAGAATATGTGATATAAATGTGTCTTTAAATTTGTTTATTAATTTTCGTGTTAAATGTTTCAGCTAAGAAGAATGGCGTGGTGCCGAAGTTGTCGTCATCGCCGGTGGCAGTGCGTGCGCGCACTTCCCTGGCCCCACCCCCTTCGCCCCGAAAGCCTGCGCCCCACCGAGTGCCGCCGGCCCAAAGACCTAATACCCTGCCCACTAATAAAGGTCAGTGGAAAGTTAATTCACTTCCTTAATGGAACACACTTAAGTACCTTTAATTAGATTATAATGTCGTATTCGGTATCGAAAGTTTCCGGAAGTTTGTTTAATGGCGTTGGTAGAGCTATTAATAATCTTTTGAATATGAGGCGAAANTGCCGAAGTTGTCGTCATCGCCGGTGGCAGTGCGTGCGCGCACTTCCCTGGCCCCACCCCCTTCGCCCCGAAAGCCTGCGCCCCACCGAGTGCCGCCGGCCCAAAGACCTAATACCCTGCCCACTAATAAAGGTCAGTGGAAAGTTAATTCACTTCCTTAATGGAACACACTTAAGTACCTTTAATTAGATTATAATGTCGTATTCGGTATCGAAAGTTTCCGGAAGTTTGTTTAATGGCGTTGGTAGAGCTATTAATAATCTTTTGAATATGAGGCGAAAATTTGGCTTGCATTATATGAATTACATCGATCTTAAACGATTTCACAAGAGCCAACCTCTCTTGTAGGTATGGTTATCCTACAGTGTCTCATATTTTTGCTCCTTGCCTCCCTGGTGTGAAACTAGCCAGAACTACGAATCTATCTTTTATTATATGTTCTGCTTTAACTGATCTTCCTCTGCCCTGATCCCAAATTTTCCCCTATGCTTAGATCCGCCGGGTATTTTATTATATTCAAGACTCCAGTCCAATTTTGTTCTGTTGATATTAAAAGTTCATAGTGCTGCCATCTATTTGGACAGTTGGTAAACCTGCTTATACTCTTGGCCAACTAGAAAGAGTTTATCACGTTTCAGCCAACGAAATCTCGTAGCACAAAACAGTGGTGCCACCTTCACGCGTTCTTGGTGATTTAGTTCATACGCTTTGAGAAAGATGGCGTTTTTTCTAATTACCTAAAAGTAAAAAAATTCAAAACGTACCATACTTTTTCACGCTTTTGTTATTGATCACAGATACAATTTATACAAAAATCAACTTGTTAAAAAGAAAGTAAAATCTTATAATTTCTTGTTCGAATGACTAGATAAAATGGAGACTCATTTGCTTTTTTAATACTTACCTGAAATAAATGAAAGTTTTAAAAAATCTTAGCTTATCTTTAACAAAAATATTCGTTGCATTAAAATATTCACCAGTTAGTCTATTGTATTTTTTGTATGTTGAACAATAAAGAGTACCTAGGGTATTT
>NDFZ01002551.1:2619-18998 GCA_002192655.3 Mamestra configurata
GTCTTCACAGTCATGTCTGATGAGCAGACGCGTACCGGAGAGCAGTAAGCAAGATTCCTTCCGAAACGCACACCGTCCGAAAACCCCAAAAAATTATCAAGTCTCCGAACGGTGGGCCCCTCGCGTGTGTGTGTCCTTCTTTGTCTGGTCCCTTACTTGGACCTTTCCGGCATGAGTAACTCTATCAGCAGAGCTCCAAGATCACTGGGACACACAAGCCTCACCACGACGGCAACATGGGGACACTCTCGGTGGGGTCTCCCTCTTCTTGCTCACTGCCCTCACAGTCACGGACGATAGTCTTACAACCACCTTATACTTGCCCGTATCAAGTCATTGATCACGCCAGGCAGCAAAACAATGACTTTGCTCTTTAAGGGGATAAACGTCGCTTTTTCTATAAACGTCGTTTTTTTTATTCCCCGTCCTTAAAGGGTGGTGACTCTTCTATGGCTTACCCGAATTCATTAAAATCGGTTAGCGATTTAGGCGTGAAAGCGTAACAAACTCACTTTCGCATTATTATATTAGTTAGGATTTTATAGAATAAGCATGACAAGAAAAAATCGTTATCAAAATTATTTATGTTGGTTTTCGTATTTCTACCGGACGGCGACTGGCAACTCGTCAGTATTTGAGTGAACACTCTCTCCTCTGTAATAGGTAACTCCCTGTGAAGCCCTTGGAACAAATCGTAAGTATTAAAATAACAGAAATATGTAACATACTTCCATAGGTGTGTTAAGATACATTTGGGCTGGACAAGTCCGGGGAAGAAATATGCATCATATTTAAATTTACCAGTTTTGGTTTTCCTGGCCGCTAATTACTGTAATTAAAAAAATGTTTAATCTTGTTATTATACCAGTCTAACTGCCTTTTTGCTAAGAACAGGCCCCCCCCCTGACTGGTGCCTATGGCACAGGCTGCTTTCTGCTGTGGCCGAATTCCTCATAAAGTGTTCTAATTTGACTTCTTTCTCCTGTGACTTGTTCGGCGTTGTTTTCTGCAATTCAGAAATTGATAGGTTGTTTATTTTTTATTTATAACTCTACCTTTTCTAGAATCATGTCCAAAGTTGTGTTGCACTACTTCGACGCGAAGGCTCTAGGCGAGCAAATCCGTTTACTGTTGGCATATGGAGGTCAAGAGTTTGAAGACCACCGCATTACCCATGAACAATGGCCGGAATTCAAGCCTAGTAAGTACTCTTGTTATCTGGCTACTGATTGCCTTCTGCAGCGCTTCTGAGACTTGCTGCTGAGGATTGTCTTTTTCCTAAGAATTGTATCACTGTGCGCAAATTTAGTGTAGGAGCATAATATCAGTAACCGTTAATCTACTTTCGAAAACTCCAAGGACGATTTAAAGTTCGGCTACAAGCTCTATCTTGCTTACGCAAACAGTTGGAGCAAACATTGGCGCAAAAACTGCGTGGTGTGCAGTGGAGTGTTTGCTTGCACCAACAAAAATTGGTGCAAATAAGATTAAGCCAGTGGCCTGGCTACACGCTTAATAAAAAAAAAATGTATATGGTAGACATCTCACCCACACGCACAAAACGTTTTGGGAACACATCAATTGTGCGTACAGCTAAGGAGTGGAATCCCTGCCGGAGTCAGTGTTTCCTGGTTGCTACAAACTGGAAGTCTTCAAGAGTGAATAGTTTACTTCGAGGCAAGCGTGCTCCATCTTCGACCACATCATCGCTTACCATCAGGTGAGATAGTGGTCAAACGCGTGCATATCAACAGTTAAAAAATAAACTTCATTGTGTTTCTTCCACGAATATTTTATTTATAATAATAATAGAGTTGTGATTAAATAACTTCAATTATTCAAGTGTTTCTTCAAAACCAACACTGAAAACTCACATAGAGGACGCTATCATCAATTCAATCAAAAAAAAAAATATTGTGACGTTAAATAATAATTATGTTTAAACTTTCAGAGACCGTCTTCGGACAGTTGCCGATCTTAGAGATTGACGGCAAGCAGTACGCACAGAGTCTGGCCATCACCCGTTACCTCGGCCGCAAGTACGGACTGGTCGGAGATACTCTCGAGGATGCACTGGAAATTGACCAAAACGTCGACTTGCTCATTGATCTCCGTTTGAGTAAGTTCTACCTTTTCGCCACTCAATTTTAAGGAGACTGTATTAAATTAAGGTTGATCCACATATTATCAGAGCCGTGCCCGGAATGTGGACGGATTGTGATCTGCCACACATGGTCTGGCACGTCCAGGGCACGGCCCAGAGAAGGGCGTGTGTGAGTGGGTTCATATGAAATCGATTTTTTTTTTAGATAAAGACACATGACGGTCCTGGCACGTCCCAGGAACAGCACAGGCACGGCCCGGATATGTGTGGATTAACCTTTAACCATCTCCGATTTTGAATGTTTACAGAAAGAATCCTTATGATTGAGCTCCTCAAATATTTTACTATCTCAACAATTTTACTGTCCTTTTCAGTTTTACTTTGCTTATTTTCACAGAGGCTACTCAAATAATTCGGGAGCCCGATGCAGCAAGAAAGGCAGCTCTATATGCAGAAGCTGCTAAGAACGTGTTCCCCGGTGAGCTGGAGAAACTCAGCTCTATTATCAATAAGAACAATGGCCACCTCGCGCTCGGCAAGGTACTCCATAATTATTTATTAAGCCAATCTCCCAAGCCCTTTCTTTTTGCTTTTTGGGATCGCCGTCCTGTCTAACCGGATGCAGTACCAGTATTTTACTTGTATCGACTGCTTATCTGACCTTCTAAACCTAGTAAATGGGTAATACGATAGAAAGAAACAAAAAATGAACAAGAGTTTGTTTGCCCCTAAGCAAGACTGGTGTCAGATTATTTGGCTTCTGACTCCGTAACGACTGACAAAGATCTACGAATGACATCCAGGACTAACGGCTTATTTATTAAGTATCCATTTAAAATTAAATTGGAATCAGGCAGTATGAGAAAAAAAAGGTATTTCGTTTGCGAATATCATTTACGCACAAGTCAGATCAAAGAAAGAGTAGAAGTGGCTTGGAACTTGGAACCAGTATTAAAAATAAATCATCAATTTCAAAAGTAATTCTGTTTTCAGCTGACATGGGGCGACTTTGTCTTAGCGGGCTCGTTCGATTTCTTCAAAAGGGTTCTGGAGATACCTGATCTCGAGGAGAAGTACCCTGCCTTCCAGAAAGTCATTGACAACGTGTACTCTATTCCGAAAGTTAAGGCGTACAGTGAATCCAAAAAGTAATTGATAAGTTTAATACTTTAAAATGTGAAACTTACATTTCAAAGCTGTTAAGCTGGCATTTTGTAATGCATTCTAGGTTCTAAGGTATTAACAATAGTATTAAAAATAAAAATAAAATGTTATTCGTATAAATTGTTTTATTTTCTGGGCTTTATAATAAACTAGCTGCTACCATGTCCTATTCCATGATCTAACCGCGTAGCAATTTTCATCCAAATTCGTTCAGCTGTTAAGACGGGAAGGAGTAACAAACACACACACAGACAGATATACACACAGACTTACTTACATTAGAATGGATTACTATGGGTGATGAGTATGTCGTTTAAAGTCAAACACGGGGCAAACTGGCAACTGAAAACAGAGCCTACATATATTAATATGTGTATTATTAAATCTAGTGAAAAACAATTTGTTTTAGCGACAAAATGACAAATTGTTGCAAATCCGGAAATTTCACTGAAAGGGTGACACTAAAATAAAAGTGGGCGCAAAACGCTGTCCTGAGGTACATCAAACTGAGACATCTAGATCTAGTTTTTCATTAGACTTGTGTTGTCGAAAAAATAATACAATTTGTGTCTACTTTAGGTGTATTCTATCTATTTAGTCTGTGTTTGTTCATTGCAACACATATGTATATAAAAATGTCTGATCGAAACTTATCGGTGTGCCCCTCGCGTGTGTGTGTCCCTCTTTGTCTTGTCTCTCACTTGGACCTTTCATAAGTAAATCTACCGGTAGAGCTCCAAGATTACTGAGACACACAAGCCCTACCACGACGGCAACGTGGGGACACTCTCGTTGGGGGCTCCCTCTTCTTGCTCACTGCCCTCACAGTCACGGACGATAGAGTTTTACAACCACCTTATACGTGTCCGTACCAAGTCATTGATCACGCCAGCGATGACAAAACAATGACTTTGCTCTTTAAGGGGATAAACGTCGCTTTCTATAAACGTCGTTTTTTTTAAATTCCCTGTCCATAAAGGGTGGGGACCCTTCTTAGATAGCTTACCCGAAGTAATTAAAATCGGTTCAGCGATTTAGGCGTGAATGTGTAACAAACAAACTCACTTTCGCATTATTATATTAGTTAGGATTTTATGGACTAAGCATGACAAGAAAAAATCGTTATCAAAATTATCTATGTTTACTTTCGTGTTTCTACCGACCGGTGACTGGCAACTCGTCAGTATTTGCGTGAACACTCTGTAATAGATAACTCTCTGTAAAGCCCTTGAAACAAATTGTAAGTATCAAAATTATAGAAATATGTAACTAACTTTACTCACATAGATGTCTTAGGATACATCTGGGCTGGGCAAGTCGGGGAGAGAAATAAGCATAGGTACTATTTTTAATTTATCATTTTTGGTTTTACTGGCCGCTTATTATTGTTTTATTGTAATTTGTTTACTGTTGTTTTATACCAGTATAACTGCCTCTCTGTCAAGCACACGCCCTCCCTCTGCCTGCTGCCTTTGGCCCAGGCTGTTTCCTGTTGTGGCCGAATTCCCCATGAAGTGTTCTAATTTGGCGTTCTTGGTTTTGGTTCTTGTTAGGCGTCGTTTTCTGCAATGCGGCAACCATTCGTTTGATTTGATTGGTTGTTTAATTTTAGTTATTAGAGTTTTCTTTTCCAGAATCATGTCCAAAGTTGTGTTGTACTACTTCGATACGAAGGGTCTGGGCGAGCAAATCCGTTTACTGTTGGCATATGGAGGTCAAGAGTTTGAAGACCACCGCTTTACTCATGAACAATGGCCGGAATTCAAGCCTAGTAAGTACTCTTGTTATCTGGCTACTGATTGCCTCCTGTCCCGCTCCTAAGACTTGCTGCTGAGGATAGCCTTTTTGCTAAGAATTGCATCACTGTGCGATAATCAAATTTAGTTTAGTTGCATAATATCAGTCTCCGTTAATCTACTTTCGAAAACTCCAAGGACGATTTAAAGATAAAAACGTCATCATTGTGTTTCCTTCTTCCGCGAATCTTTTATTTATAATTATGATTAAAATAGCTTCAATTATTCAAGTAAGTATTACTTTAAAACCAACGCCAAAAATCCACTTAAAATTGTAATTTTAAATAATAATTATGTTTAAACTTTCAGAAACCGTCTTCGGACAGTTGCCGATCTTAGAGATTGACGGCAAGCAGTACGCACAGAGTCTGGCCATCACCCGTTACCTCGGCCGCAAGTACGGACTGGTCGGTGACACTCTCGAGGATGCCCTGGAAATTGACCAAAACGTCGACTTGCTCATTGACCTCCGTACGAGTAAGTTCTACCTTTTCACCACTCGATTTAAAGTGATTGTATTAATGAAAGTTGATCCACACATATCAGCTATGCCCGGAATGTGGACGGATTGTGATCTGTCACTACGTTGTCTGTCACGTCCTGGGCATGGCCCAGACAAGGACGTGTGTGAGCGGGTTCATATGAAATTGATATATTATTTTGAGATGAAGACAGATGACGGTCCTGGCACGTCTCAGGATAACCTTAAACCACCCCGATTTTGAAAGTTAACACAAAGAATCCTTATGATTGAGTTTCTCAAATACTTTATAATCTCAGAAATAGTCCTTTTCATTTTTTGTACTTTGCTTATGTTCACAGAGGGTTATCAAATATTTCGGGAGCCCGATGCAGCAAAAAAGGAAGCCCTATATGCAGACGCTGCTAAGAACGTGTTCCCCGGTGAGCTGGAGAAACTCAGCTCTATTATCAATAAGAAGAACGGCCACCTCGCGGTCGGCAAGGTACTTCATAATTATTTATATTATGTCAATATTCTAAGCTCTTTCTTTTTGGTGTCACCTTCCTGTCTAACCGGACGCAGCTCAGTACCAGTATTTTACTTGTTGCATGACGCATACCTCTCAGCAAGACTGTTGTCAGATTACCTGGCTTCTGACTATCCTTAACGACTGTCAAAAATCTACGAATGACATCCAGACCGTACGGCTTAGCGTGTTTTCGAGGCTCGGAGGATATGAAATGGATGGTCATCCTTTCACAGATCGACCTCGGCAAGCGTTTCTTAACCTTGAACATGTACATACATAATATAATTTCTGGGACCACCATTCCACCTGAGTCCGGCGCCAAGCAGCTTGCTGTGTTCCGTCAGTGTGCAGGAGTGACAGTACCTTTGGGGGAGAAGGAAGTTGTCAGTTGTGCTGTTCATAATCAGCCGTGGTCGCTGGGCAAGACTTGCCGAGTAACTCATTTCGAATGGTAGCGGGATTCAAAGCACGGTGCCAGCCGTTGGCTGACCGCAGTCAGTAGAGGCGCAAGTAGCACGCCAGCCACGTGCTAAAGTTGCCCCGCCAACTAGCGAAAAATCGTCGGTCGGTCGGTTTTCTACAGAGTATACTTCGGTGAGTGAACCCAAGAACTCCACGACCTTATCCCACCGGCCTTCTTCTTCCATCCGACATCTAGACGCAGCGGAAGTTATCATCCCTACCTTTTTGCTATTCCATTAATTTGCACTAAGCGTTTCCAAACGTCTTTTATAATGCGCACAGCAAATGAGGAACTCCACCAGCGGCTGTGTTTCCGATCGCATGCAACCCTAATCTCTTCAAAGTTAGAGTGAACACAGGCTTTTTCTGGGGAAGGTCGCTCCATCGTCGACTTTGTCACGGTCATGTCTGACCTAGACTAGAGTCAAAAGCAAACCCATCTAGAATAAAAATTTAAAGAAAGAGAAGAAGTGGCTTGGAACTTGGAACCAATATTAAAAATAAATCATCAATTTAAAAAGGAATTCTGTTTTCAGTTGACATGGGGCGATTTTGTATTAGCGGGCTCGTTCGAATCCTTGAAAACGGTTTTGCAAATACCTGACTTCGAGGAGAAGTACCCTGCCTTCCAGAAAGTCATTGACAACGTGTACTCCATTCCGAAAGTCAAGGCGTACAGTGAATCCAAGAACTAATTGATAAGTTTAATACTTTAAAATGTAAAACATACATAAACTGCCATTTTATAATGAACTTTAGGTTCTAAGGTATTAACAATAGTATTAAAAATAAAAATAATATGTTATTCGTATAAATTGTTTTATTTTCGAAGCTTTATAATAAACTAGCTGCTACCATGTCTTATTCCATGATCTAACCGCGTACCAATTTTCATCCAAATCTGTTCAGCTGTTAAGACGGGAAGGAGTAACAAACACACACACAGACTTACTTACATTAGAATGGATTACTATGGGTGATGAGTATGTCGTTTAAAGTCAAACACGGGGCAAACTGGCAACTTTGACAACAGAGCATATATATATGAATATGCGTATGATTAAATCTAGTAAAAAACAATTTGTTTTAGCGACACAATGTCAAATTGCTGCAAAATCCGGAAATTTCACTGAAAGGATGACAATTTAGGGGAAATAAAAGTGGGCACAAAACGCTGTCTTAAGGTACACCAAAATAACAAACACCACACACATCAAGATCTAGTTTTTTTATTAGACTTGTGACCTCGAAAAAATAATACATTTTGAGTCTACTATCAAGTGTATTCTATCTATTTATTCTGTGTTTGTCCATTGCAACACAAATAGAAAATGTCTCATCGAAACTCATGAGTTTGGACCAGTGACATTCATCAGTGAAAACGGTTGTTAAATATTCGAAATTTCATGTAGGTAAATATGTAGTTGTATGAAATTAATTGCAAACAAATGTAAGTATTTAATACGCTGGGAAGACAAGGCCTTCGCCCCAATCGCCGCTACAGAAGAAGACGCCCAGGGCGTCGGGAGTCGCAGGGCGCTCCCCGGCCACCGTAGGCGCGGGCCTGCGGACGGCGAGCTTTGGGTGGCTCGCTGTCCGATCACCACCAGGCCCGGGTCAACGGCGCGTTCCACGCGCGCCTGAAAGTCATGTCAGCATAGGAGACGGGGCCCACTAGGGCAAGAGCCTGCCAGGGTTGCGGAATTTGTTCGAAAGAGTCACCGCCGCCCCGGAACGCAAAGGGCTTTAGAAGGAACACGGATGGGATTTAGTTAGTAAGAGTCTGACACACCCTTCCACTCCACCCAGAGCGGAAGAAGTCATTTGATGATTTCCCATCCTTAAATAAAAAGGGATACATAGCTAAATCATAATAAGTACATATAAATCAGTTATACTTAGTGGTATAGTCAACGAGCTTAGTGTAAGTTTTATCAACATATCGTAGGTTGTTCTTGGTAATAACTGGATCACGAGTACGATTCCCAGAGAAATTCAGATTGGAATCGCGACTAATTTTGTAGTTCGTATGTGGCAACATAGATGCCGCTACAAGCAAACGCGAGCCTAACAAAAAATATAAATGAACAATAATGCTGTTCGCAAAAGACTGCTTAATATGAGTGTCGAACGAGCTCTAAATGTAACAGTAAAAGTATAAATAAATACATATGAATGAATGTGCCTCCCGGCTCGGATGGATCTTTCGATGCTATTTTTAGGTTTTATAAGTTTAAAAATATTTCGTTACATAATATTGTGCAATTCTACTCGAGCGGTAGGTAGCGTGGCGTACACTTATCATACAAGATCAATGTGCGATGACAAGCCAAAATTTGTTAACTCGTGTCTAGGTTATTGTTGAAATGGATCTATAATACCAAAATAGATTAGAATGAGGAGGTACAGCTTAGTACCTACATCTACATATAAGCATAAGAATTTTGTTTGAGAGTAATGCTGAATGAAAATAATAAAAAAATATTCTCTATCTATAATATACATACGTAATACTGTAAAGTAAAAGTCCTTCTGGGATATAATCGGGGGTCTGTTTAATGTTGACTAAAACTATCGAGTTGGGCATTGTTCAGATCTAATTTATTGTGGCCTCTACGTCTCCCCAATTGATTTATCCTTTAGTAGTTTAATGTAGTTCCTTCTCTGTCTCTCTTTTATTCTTGCTTTTTCTTTTCCTTCTATAATCAGTTTCATACCTACATAATATTTCATATCGTTATGACAAATATTGAATACATGCCCCCTCTGTGTGTTTTATTCAATGAAGATAGATTACCTACCAAATTATCGACTTTTGAATCTTATCAGTACGTGGTTTTATTCCTACAACGTAAATATTTCTACCGGCCGGCGACCGACAAATTGTCAGTATTTGTGTGATCGTGCACGCCGTCACACAACTGTGAAGCTCGCAGATTATATCGTAAGTAGAACCTGTCCGAATTTACTGACATTCGAGCTGATGACGTAATTGTCAGCGACGGCGCGACGCTAACACTGCTGAGATCCCATTGGCTATCGATCCTATTCCATTCCAACGAGACGCACGCGGGGCTCCGCGCGGGGTAGTGGGAAGGGGTTTACGTTTCAGAGTGCTGTCTCGTTGATTCAAATTAGTTAGGCTGATATCACACTGGCGATTTGCGAGCGAGTTCGCGGGATGCTGTCCGGGTTGAACGTGAGTGTACAAAATGGGTTCGAGGGTGCTATTCGCGGCGAGCCGCAGAGCGCCTGCGGCGTCTTCGCGGCGAGTTCGCCCAGCGCTTGCTGCGAACTAGCCTCGCTTTGGACTCGCTTGCAAATCGCCAGTGTGATAAGGCCCTTAACCAGCTGTATTTACTAACCTTTAGTTTTTATTTTGCACCTCTAGTTATATTGTTTTATGTTTATTTTAGTAAAGGCACAGTCATTTTCACCACCATTTTTGGTTTTACATTTTACCAATACTTCTCTCAATTTTTTTTCTCAGAATTATGTCGAAATATGTGTTCTATTACTTCGATGCAAAGGCTCTGGGTGAACCAAGCCGTCTATTGATGGCGTATGGAGGCCAGGAGTTTGAAGACCGCCGCCATACTGATGAAGAATGGCCGGCAGTTAAGCCAAGTAAGTAGATAATAGAATGGCCGATGATTTCTTAGATTGGCATTGTGATTCCTCATCTCCACTAAGAAAAACATCCAATTCGAGGATATTGTCAAACAGATTGTACCATGCAATAACTGTCAATAATATGATAAGTCGAATTTGAGCCGTGTGAAGAAAGTCACTCACAATATTTATGTCAGTACAGGTATAATGCAGGTGTAAGATTCTATGTAAGAGTTCTCGTTGCGAGTGAGGTTGTTCAATGTCTATCAATGTAATGGTTACATTCACGGCAATAAGGTGATGAGTATATTTAAAATTTTTAGAGATGCTTCACGGAACGGTCCCAGTGTTGGAAATCGACGGTAAGCAGTACTCGCAGAGTAAAGCCATCTCCCGGTTCCTGGGTCGCAAGTACGGTTTGGTCGGAGACACTCCTGAGGATGCCCTGGAGATCGACCAGATCGTCGACTTACTTGTCGACTTCCGTTTGAGTAAGTTTAACTTTTCTATTTTATATCGATAGGTTCGTATTTGACAACTGTTTCATCTGATTATATGGTCGACGATGGAGCACGTTTGCCCAGAAGTAAACGATTAACTTTAACTAAAAGAAACCCAGGTTTTTTAGCTATCAGGAAATACAGATTCCTGCAGGGATTTTTTTTTTTTAGATGTACACGCAGTATACACAATGAAAATACAAATAATACGAGTTCTTTAAAAATT
This sequence comes from Mamestra configurata, assembly GCA_002192655.3. Taxonomy (NCBI): domain Eukaryota; kingdom Metazoa; phylum Arthropoda; class Insecta; order Lepidoptera; family Noctuidae; genus Mamestra; species Mamestra configurata. Next base: position 13,476 of record NDFZ01002551.1, read on the forward strand.
CTGACTTAATGCTATGTACATTTGTATTATCTGAATCTTACCATGTGAGCTCTTTGAATGTTTTGATTCTCACTTGTAAAGAAATACTTTATTGATTTTACAGAAGCCGAAGAGACGAGCCCGAGACTCCAGCCTGATGAGGTTATAAGGGAACGAAATTTTGCCAATCACTCCAAGAACGTGTTCCCAGACTACCTGGAGAGACTCAACGCTGCTATCGTGAAGAACAACGGCCATCTCGCCCTTGGAAAGGTACCTCCTGATATTGATAGGAAAACATAGAAGAATTTCTATACCCAAATTAATTTGGTGAAATATAATTTAAGAATATGAGATAGCAATAAAAAATACTACAATCATGAGTGCGATATGGTATAGAATATCAATTCACCCTCGTTTTCTTACTAGAATGACTTTGGCATTTGGTTTAATGCTCACAAGCTGTACTGCTGGAAATCAGTCCTGGGAAATTTTGGAATTTTGCTCTTATTACGGCAATAGGCTCGCCCGATATTATACTCATATGGCCCTTAAATATAACTGGCGCAATCTAAATGTGCTCATACTACACCTTTTCACAACTCCAGGAAATACATGCGTGATGGTATGTTGTTATAACTGCTAACTTGTATCACTATTTCTGTTTACAGTTGACTTGGGCCGATTTTATGTTTGCGGGTTCGTTCGACTACCAAAGGAATCTTCTGCGCATGCCCGATCTCACGACGAAGTACCCTGCCTTCCAGCAAGTTGTCGACAACGTGTACTCCATTCCTCAAGTCAAGGCCTACGCCGATGCGGCCCCTTTCACTGAAGAATAATTTATGGAATATGCACTTAAGGCTTTGGGAAAACCCGAATAATTAATAGTCAAGCTATCTCTGTTATGTATGTTGTATTTTAGATCTTATGTTTATTATTATTTTAATTATATAAAGCNGAAAGGTACCTCCTGATATTGATAGGAAAACATAGAAGAATTTCTATACCCAAATTAATTTGGTGAAATATAATTTAAGAATATGAGATAGCAATAAAAAATACTACAATCATGAGTGCGATATGGTATAGAATATCAATTCACCCTCGTTTTCTTACTAGAATGACTTTGGCATTTGGTTTAGTGCTCACAAGCTGTACTGCTGGAAATCAGTCCTGGGAAATTTTGGAATTTTGCTCTTATTACGGCAATAGGCTCGCCCGATATTATACTCATATGGCCCTTAAATATAACTGGCGCAATCTAAATGTGCTCATACTACACCTTTTCACAACTCCAGGAAATACATGCGTGATGGTATGTTGTTATAACTGCTAACTTGTATCACTATTTCTGTTTACAGTTGACTTGGGCCGATTTTATGTTTGCGGGTTCGTTCGACTACCAAAGGAATCTTCTGCGCATGCCCGATCTCACGACGAAGTACCCTGCCTTCCAGCAAGTTGTCGACAACGTGTACTCCATTCCTCAAGTCAAGGCCTACGCCGATGCGGCCCCTTTCACTGAAGAATAATTTATGGAATATGCACTTAAGGCTTTGGGAAAACCCGAATAATTAATAGTCAAGCTATCTCTGTTATGTATGTTGTATTTTAGATCTTATTTTTATTATTATTTTAATTATATAAAGCTTAAAATAAAAAAAAAAATATTTGTTTTTATTACAATCTCAAATGTTTTGTTAATAGACAGTGACTGATATTAAAATATTAGATGTGCACGCAGGACTGAGTTGTATGGATCAGGGGCCTATTTAAAGTGCATAGTGGAATAAAATCTGGCAAAGTTCATGAAAGTCTACTGTAATTTCGTTGAATTGGAGGAGATCTATATCAGTGTGTGGAGGGACGAAATGCGAGCGGCACCATCCAACTACAGTGTGGACTAGCAATTTTAGTTAGACCGCTGATTAAACGACGCCGTTCAATGAAAAGGCTAGGCCGTTAATAAAAACGACTGATTTAACCAGTAAAGAATGAGTTGCCTGTCAAATGCCTTCTTTATGATAATCAAGTTAAATTCAAGACCGTTGCAAGATTTGGTGACTGTTGTTTGGTGTGTCTTGTTTGGTGTTGTTAAGGTGAAGGCAATGAATGAGAAGAGGAGAGGCCCAATTAGTATAATGTTTCATCGTTATAAATAGATTTGAACAATTTATTTTTAAACATATTGAGTGAAGTCACTTCTTTTACATATTTTGGAAATTTATTGTAAAGCTGAATGACACCGTTTAAAAATATGGTAAAATGGTTTGCTCATGGTGGGGGTGAACGTTTAGATGTGGGAGAAGTATTTGAGAGGATGAATAGGTTAGGTTAAGTTAACTATAGCCGATTAACCTAATACCGAACAAGTGCGCGCCACACATAGTTTGATATGAGAATGGGTTCGAACTAATAGGCCTAGTCATCAGTCACTTGAGAAAGGTCAGTTGCGTGTTGCTAATGTGCGTGAATGATCAAATATAAATGTAGGTGTGGAAAATGTAAGGATCTCAGCAGGTGGCACAGGTATAGGCAATGTAGTTTCTACCCCTATGAGAAAAAGGCGTAAGTTTTTGTATCTATGTTTGCTCTCAAAGCGTCGAATGAAAGCAATAAGTAGAAACCAGCAAGTCCAGGAACTTGTAACAAAAAACTTCGAACTCGCACAGGTGGATTACAGACCTGTATCTTACAGAGAAGGCTTCAGCAGTGAAATGTTAAAGGCTATTATGATTCATATAAGGATTATCGAAACAGGGTGATATTGGGTTGCTGAAATACATTAAGAAAAAAAATAGCAAAACAAAAAAAAAATCGACCACAAAAAAATTATTCAAAATTTTGGAACAAATGACGATAAAGACGATGAAATAAGTGTGTACTTTAGCCAATATGAATTGCAAGATTTTTTCGAACATACATAATTTTTTCGTATATGTATTGACAATGTGCCGTCATGATGTTAATATACTTAAACAGTTAACTTAGGGAATCGCGCCGACGGAGATTGTATGGCTCTGATGGCTCTTTTCTGCAGAATAAATATAGACTCGATGTCTGCAGCTCGTCCTTGTAATAAGATACCGTAAGACACGATCAGTGATCAGATAATCGGACGTTAATATACCTAAACTTCACTTTTATTCTCACGAAAGTATAATACGGACATGCTTTCAAGTCGGGTCAGGTATTTAGAAGTTACATACAAACATAAAAAATATTAGACTCCTTTACTTGGGCAGTCGTGTAATAAATAAAACACATTGAACACATTGTGCACATTATATTTTTTATAGGTATTCCATTTTTTTTAATGAAATAAAGATACTAAATCATTATAACCACTGCTATAATTTCATTAAGTTTTTTATAGTTGTTTTTTCAAAATTGTTCTATCTCGGGAACCCGGGATTACTTATTTATTCAGAAAGGAATGTCCATATTATTCTTTCACGGGAAGAAGTTTAGTTATATAAACGCCCGATTATCCGATCACTGGACATGATACTAACTACGAAAGTAACTAAAATAGACCAACCTCGCGCTTCGACCACCACCAGACCAGCATACGCTGCTGTACTTAGCCGTCCCGCAAGAGATATTAAATGAGGACCTCATTGTAGCCTTGGGTCAAGCGTGCGTTTCGACGAATTCAAGTTTCTCTTTGTTCAATACAATGTCGTAATTATTACTTATAACATTCGTTAAAGCAAGTCTGATACATTCAGTTTTTTCTCATTTAATACTAAATTATTTATCAGTAAACTAATTTTGCACCTGTTATAGGGCGTCATTTACATCGTCAAGATTTGTGGAACGTCTTAAAAATTAAGGATGTGTGTATCGTCAGCAAATAATTGCATTTAAGGTTGATTTTTTTAAAAGATGGGGTATAGTAGGCGCCAGATAATCGTGGAATAACGGTCATTGACCCACCTACAATTATTGACATTTTTAATTTGAAAAACGGAATTAATGACACAAAGCTGTCCCGAATCATCATCTCTCGTGATCCTTAACATTGTCTAATAATGAAAAACGATTCATATTTAATTGTTCAGGTACCTATGAACAGTTATTAGGGAAAGGTCAATATACTTTATTCCACATTTATCTGGCGCCTACTATAGTACATTTGGCCTTATATTTAAAATTCTTCCGTTACTGACTTTCTGAGTGAGTGACTGACAGACAACGCACTGAGTTGCCGAAACTGCTGGTCGTAGAAAGCTGAAATTTGGCATGTAGCTTCCCTACACTCCGTACCTGCATTAAGAGGATTTCTTGATATTTCTACGGGAACTGGAAACAACGGGATATGCGCGTACGAAGTCGCAGGCAAAAGCTAGTATATACTAAAAAGGGGAAAGGACCTAGTATTGAGCCTTGTGGTACCTCCACTTTGACTTTTAAACCAATTATTTGAACTTGTTGCTGTATGTCATTAAAGTAAGATTTCACTAAACTGAGTGCAAGTTTACCTAGTCCGTAATGTTCTAATCAAATGCCTTGGAGAGGTCACAAAAGATTTTTATGGCATCTTGCGCCTCTTTCTACGATGTATGTATGTGTTTTAACCACATAACACCAGCATCAGTCGTACAACCTTTGGTAAAACCATACCGTTGATCGTGTAAGATTTTATTGATGTTAAGCCACTTAGGGTGTGATGTTTTGACAAAAGTTTTTTTTATTAAAATATTTATCTGTAAATATAGAATTGCACAATGTCATGCAATGCCGTTCAAGTGGTAGGTAGCGTGAGTTTTGCATAGCATACAAGGTCGTCGTATGGTGACAAACCAAATTATCTATGGACGTAAATTGGTCACGTAACTGAGGCCGGTGGTTCCAACTACAATGTACAAATCTGATCTTTCAAAGCGGTGAATGAAAGCAACGAGTGGAAACCAGCTTGTCCCGGAACTTAGCATGAAAACTTCGAACCCACACAGGTGGATTACACCCGTTCTGTTCTGTCAACATCTCACCGTGAAAACTTAGGTGCAGTGAACATGAAGTGAACTGTCATTCCATATAGTTTGAATGGTTAGACAGCTCACTTCATGTTACTTCATCTAAGCTCACACGGTGAGACGATGACATCTTGCAGAGAGAAAGCTTGTACAAGCAGTGAAACGTTAGAGGCTCATATGATTCATATATGGGTTATCTATATGTTANCTGTCATTCCATATAGTTTGAATGGTTAGACAGCTCACTTCATGTTACTTCATCTAAGCTCACACGGTGAGACGATGACATCTTGCAGAGAGAAAGCTTGTACAAGCAGTGAAACGTTAGAGGCTCATATGATTCATATATGGGTTATCTATATGTTACATAAATGCGTTACAGTATAAGCTACTTAGGGCGTGATGTTTTGATAAAAGTTTTATCGTGACATTAGGATCTGTAGGTACATATAGAGTTACACAATGTCGTGCAATGCCGTTCAAGTGGTAGGTAGCGTGGGTTTTCCTTATCATACAAGGTCATCGTAGGATGACAAACAAAATTTTTAATGGACGTAAATTT
>NDFZ01002552.1:0-18999 GCA_002192655.3 Mamestra configurata
AAAATCAGTTTATTCTGCCGGAAAAAACGCACAGAAACACTTAAAACTAAAAAAACTTATCAAGTACAATTATAACAAAAATAAATAAAAACAAAAAAAACCGCATCACTACCAGCCCATGTCAGGACCGGACATTAATTAAAACGTTTCTCTGGTCACACCACAGAACAAACAGAACACAGTTCAGCAGTTTTCCATGGCATGACGCCTGACTGACTGACAGCGACAACATGGAAACAAAACAGCAAAAGCATTATTCAAGGTACAATACCACAGAAACGATCGCTAAGTTAAACAAAAGAATAGAAGAAGAAAACGTGGGAGAAGAAGGTAACATAAATTAAATAACGCTGAGCTAATAGACTGAATGTGCATCGGGTGAAAAAGATTCTGCAGATTAAAACAATAGTCGATCAATCTCTAGCAAAGACTGGTAGTATGACCCCATAAACGGATAGAAATGTTTGAAAACTATCATATCGTATATCGTAGGAATCCGCCAATTCCATCACAGTTTATTTTTCTTGATTCTTCGTTCCCGCCAAGCTCCTCTCTCTAGACAAGGCTTAAAGATCAAGATCTCTTGCAGACAGATTAGATCTACAAATAATATGGTTCTTAAGCACGCCATTATTATTCGCTCCTTTTTTCCTGTTACTATTGTTACAGTAGTTTTTGATAACGAAGAGACTGCTCGAGNCTACAATTATAACAAAAATAAATAAAAACAAAAAAAAACCGCATCACTACCATGTCAGGACCGGACATTAATTAAAACGTTTCTCTGGTCACACCACAGACAAAACAGAACACAGTTCAGCAGTTTTCCATGGCATGACGCCTGACTGACTAACAGCGACAACATGGAAACAAAACAGCAAAAGCATTATTCAAGGTACAATACCACAGAAACGATCGCTAAGTTAAACAAAAGAATAGAAAAAGAAAACATGTGTGAAGAAGGAAACATAAATTAAATAACGCTGAGCTAATAGACTGAATGTGCATCGGGTGAAAAAGATTCTGCAGATTAAAACAATAGTCGATCACTCTCTAGCAAAGACTGGTAGTATGACCCCATAAGCGGATAGAAATGTTTAAAAACTATCATATCGTATATCGTAGGAATCCGCCAATTCCAACACAGTTTATTTTTGTTGATTCTTCGCTCCCGCCAAGCTCTCTAGACAAGGCTTAAAGATCAAGATCTCTTGCAGACAGATTAGATCTACAAATAATATGGTTCTTAAGCACGCCATTACTATTCGCTCCTTTTTTCCTGTTACTATTGTTACAGTAGTTTTTGATAACGAAGAGACTGCTCGAGGTTGAAGTGCCTCTGTGACTGACACGTGAGTTTGAGGCAAATCTAGATGTTTTAACGGATGGCGTTCTGGGAAAACCTGTATAGAGGTCAGAATTCAAACCCGAAGCGTTTATTTCAATGAAACCATTTGCAGGCACAGAATTGTTAAGGACAGTCAGTCAAAGAGATGAAGCTAACTGTTTAAATCCGTGTAGTACTATCCTCAAAATAGCACCTCATACCTTAACCTACATGGTTCTCATATGATTTGACCAGTACGATTGTATGGACTATAAAAGAAACTTTGACCTCTGAGTTTGTTTCGGTGTTTTTTCTCAGGATAGTCCGCTAGGAAACACCGGCCTTGTCTAGTTAAAATTATCAAAAAATATTCACGTTTAAAAGTGTTATTATCAATCAACTTACTTGCAAAATAAATATTAATTATTTTATTCAACTCTTCCTGAGTTTCTAACCCAACAATTTCCTCGTATTCAACGAAAATCAGAAGAAGAGAATAATGTTACTTTCGCGTGTTTTGTTTTATATATCTACTACGCTCCAACTTTCTGAAGATTCATACATAGTTATTAAATTCTCTAATCAACATTCCGACGATATAATCAGTATATCAGTGTCTGGGTTGCAGTTATAATTCGTTCCATTATCATTTCTGATGTGGAATATTTATGTCGATTATATTACCCTTATAAAATGCACGTGAATGATGCGTGTCTCTTATTCTAGCTCGATTTCATATGTTAACTGCTTGGTAATTCCCCTGTTGCTTGAAACGTCTCTTTCTTCGTGTGGACGATAAAAGTGTATGATCTAGATGTCTTGTAGCACCATCCTCCTTGGCACAATAATTCTAATTTCTCATCTTGGTGATGATCATATTTACACTTTAAAGAAAGCCTCAATGATGACGATCGATAAAGTTACTAAAGCAATTCATAGTAATATCACGGAGTTGAGTTTAATAGCAATAAGCTCGCCCCCTTATTACATAGAATTTACAACATAACTAGTGAAATTACAGGCAACTACTCAACACCTCTACGGGAATACTCATCTGATTCACAGGTGTAATTAATTATTCGACATTAATTTGGGGAAAAGAAACCCACGCAATGGGAAATCCTACCTTGGAATTTAGATTAGGATACGTGCGTATATTTATTTTAACACCGCCGTGTTTCAGCATTCCGCAATCTCACCTACAGCGGACAGCTTAAACAAATAGATGTAAAAGAAATCTCGGCTTTATCAGTATCTTCAGTTATCTTTATTGCTCGTGCAATCTATTATTGTGGGGCTATTTATAGCTCCAAGATGCCATCTCGCTTTGTTTTAATCTTATGAGATTATATTTTGCATTTTATAATATGTATTATTGTCTCTGATGTTAATGTTAATATGTATTGCAAAAGGGATTAGGAAAACATTGTCTGGTATACATATATTGGTAAAACAACATGTGTATTAAAATCGTATACACCGTTGTTTTCTTCTCAAATAACGCATCATGTGTAACATACACGTGAGAGTGATCCCAGTATCACTTGATCCTGACGAACCTCTTCTAAAATTTGGAAACAAAGATAGTGATACAAGCAAATGCGATATATTCCGTAGCAGATAACAATATCAACTTTAGGCTGGAAACATACTTATCAACGTACTGTTTTTCGTTCATCTGCATCCTGTTATTTCGCATTGATTGTTCTTCCGCCTTCCGCGTTTGATAGGATTGAGGGATGGGTAATCCCTTCAATATCATCCAATCCTTATCATCCAACTTAGTTTCAGATTGTGTTTCGCCTTATTTCCGCATGATTTTGGCATTTTTTTTCCGTCGTTATTTTCTCTTCTCAAGCGATAGGACCATTTGATTTTACATATTATAATCTAGCATCCGTAAAATCGGTAACCTAAATTCAAAGATTAATAGTAACTGTTCGATTTTTTTTTGAGCATCCTGGAGTTATGGTTTTAACCGTGTTTAGATAATTACGTACCTAAATGTCAGTTTCCTATTCAAAAAGTGTGTTTAACTCTTCATGTTCTGAATCACATTTACACCTATCTCATCTAGCATTGTAAGTATCTACATCTTCACTATCTTATGTCGAGCCCTGTTCAACTAATCCGTTGTCCAAATTTTCACTTATCATTATGACAATGCTTATTTTCATAGATTATCTAGTAAATGTAAACAAATATAATCGAGTACATTTTGTATGGCATGTAAATTACTTGTCCTGTTTTTGCAATCATTGTCATTATTGTGACATTTTGATTCGTTGGATGAAATTACATAATTTAGGAGATGGGTAATGGTCGTTTGCACATCTATGCAACTAGGTTAAATATTGGAGTAACTTGGAATTCTTCTTTTAATGACAACTCAATTTCAGTGTTTGTGTGGCGTGTATTTGCTGTCCATGGCTTACCTTACGTCTTTCCCTGCCCTGTTTTTATGGCTAAGTCAGTGGAATAATATTATTATTATTTTCCATCGACACGCTAGGAAGAAAAAATCATTACAGACAAGTACACAATAAAGAATAATAATTAATTGCAAACAATTTTGTCTTTTTCATACTTTTCATAACTCAGGCGATAACAACCGCCTCGTTGACATTCAAATACCAATAAAAAGTAAATCCAACAGATAGATAAATTAATGCCAGATAAAGTCGGGGAGGTCCTGGTCACAATGCCATAGAACAGAATAATATGAAGTAATATACCGAATATACGTAATGGTATACCGTTTGATTTAGACATGGCATGGGAATATAAGAATACCTGAATCATTCGTTTGGCCGGAAAGCTTTCGAACGTTGACCTACCAGACTATTCCATAATAAGTAAGCTAGGTCACTCTGAATCATGACATTCTAACAAAAATAGTACATAAACATTAGTTACCTGAATACATAAACCAATAAAAAGTTAAACAAAAGATAAAATTTTATTACCCTCAAATATTTATTAGGTATTTTGTGATAATGGCACTACAATGTTTTGGACTCATAATACGTGTGCGCAGAGGCTAATTCAGTTGTCACACTGACCCGGTATTGAAAGTTGAATGAACTTGAAATGCCCCGAAAGTATTCCGATTCAACTGAAGTTTTATCGAACGACTAATTAGCAAATGTTTTCTGGAAAGAGAGATAAATATTTGTAAACAAAAATAATGATGCCGTTAACCTAACTGTGGAAAAGGCTAAATTTCTAATTGCCGTAGATGATGCCGGACAGATCAAAGATCACATGGATGTAAAAAGATTTTGTTAAGAGAAAAAAATACTGTGAATCTATGGAAACTTGGAAGAAGATTCTATTTAAATATTTGAATCAAAGACACAAAATTATGCAATCACCGACAAGAGTATTATCATAAAAGCTTTTTATATTCAACGTGAAGAAGAAATACAAAAAATCGATTCACACTTCCCCTACAAAACAGCTCTTCTAGAAAATTCGTAGAACAATTTACATTAACGCTAAGGCAAGCCATCTGCCATTACTCCACGCATAAATGCTGCGATATTTCTGGAGTTCTCGTAAAAAATAACCTCAAACAACATCCTAACAATTATTTTGTAGAAAAGGTTATCAGTCAAAAATCTCAGAATGTTTGAAATATGAATCATAGGCCCAAACGCACTGACGCTTGAACCTAAAAATATATTGAAAACATTGAATTTAGAATGAATTTACAAATAAACATAAATAGCCAGTGAGTAATGATGGATTATAAATAACTAATATCTGAGATATTTTTACACGTCATTTTATCGTTATGATAAAATACCAAAATCCGTATCATTCTCTGCGAATGACGCTAATTCAATCTGCACCTAATCCAGATTTCCATGTAAAAGGCTCAATATATTTCACCCCGTGTTGAAGAGCGATATTCTGTTTCGCTACAGAACACTTTCAGTGACGCGGTATCTGTGATAACACCTGATACCGAATAATTAAGCCAGCTACCACATACGAGTACATGTTCTCAGTAGTTCGGCGGCTCGGCTCAGTCTTCGCGCAACACCCGTGCGAAACACACGCGCCATCCGCGAAACTAAACATTACCTTTTATCTTCTACTTCTCCAAGTACTAGTTTATTTTTATCACGTATCTTTAAATCTTCAGTGATTGTGTTAAGATGCCTACCGAAGTTTGTGAGAGATTCATGGCGAAACTACTAAGGATTGTGAGTTTTACCTTTTTTATTTGTTTTTTTAAGTTTCCTTTTGCACTTTGCATTTCATTGTTATCTGATTTTATGTGCGTGTCATTTATACCGAGTGTCTTCAGGCTTCAAGTGTATAAACTTATACTGCCTGTTAATCTGTCGATTTGGGCAAGATCTTAAGGCTGAACAAAGTGAAAAATTCTTCACCGTCACTGACACCTCCGAAAACGATTAACAAAACCTATTCTTTTATTGTTTTTGGTACTTCATACTTATATTGTATTCCATCCACGTACATTTGACGTCAATGGTTTAATTACAATCAAGTAATAAAGATTCTAATTTGGAACCTGTGACCCCATGGATTTCTGGCTACTTGGAGAATTATTCCAAGATGTACGTACGAATCCAGTGGTTAATGACCGGTTTCAATGACGTCCAGACTTGTACGTTAGCTTAATGTTTCATGTAACATTGTTTTTGGATTCATTTTATGAGCTATAAAAGTGCTGGTTAGATGCCTGGAGTCTTATACAAATTCTCTGGCAGAATTTCTCTGATGTAATGACGGTCTTAGTGTATGATTTACAGCATCCCATTCATCCATCCATCATCGTCAGAGTTTGATATACTCACATATTTAACGTTGACTCAAAAGTTTATGGTGCAGATATAAATTCTTTGTCGGGCCTTTTAATTCAGGAACGCAAAACATTTTTACTATTAGTTGTATACTTGAACTAACTCTGTCTTTCTAAAATATTTAAATTGTTTTATATTTACCTGTCTTTTCCATATTTATTTTCAATAAATCGCTCTGAGTTTCTTCAGCTCCAGGACATGTTTCATTTATGCTTAATTTTTCGCTAATGATTCTAAAGACATACACGAGTATTTTCTTGTCGCTTCAATGTAGCGGAAAATTATTATCTAGTAGCAACTGTCTCAGTATTGTTCTGTCTATGTTAATCTTTATTATATAATGTATTGTTTCGAAGGTGTTGCGAATGTTAGGGGCGAAATTAATATTCAAAACTCGTATTGACTGGTTTCACAGTTGTTATTTTAGCCGGTGAAATAACTAATTAAGTTCTTCCATAGTTTTTGCTTTGGTGCCTGGTGTACAATCGTGATTATCTCCCTGGCCTTGTCCCATGTTACTTTGGGTCGCCACAGCAAATTTTCTTCTTTTAACACATTGATATACAGTCCAGCTACTAAAGATGGCTTTACAAGTCATCCTGCAAGTTTGTGAAGCATGTTTGATTCTTAAACAAATGTAAGATTGCCATTTTCCTCTGCCTTATTAAGATGTGTAAAAATAATTCTCCTATAATGCAAGCACCAATTTCGAATGTAGGTAAATAAAAACTTAATCGTATTGTTTAAACATTTGCGGTTAAAACCTAAGAGCTATCAACAATTATTACGTCAATGTCCTAATATTCTGTTATTGTTTCCAATTATTTTAAATACTAATACACAAGTGACTCAAAATTCAGAATCCTTTAATGGTCACAAAGGAGTTAATTGTCTATAGCTGTATATTATGTTATGTATGGAGTAGTCGGATCTAGAACATCCTGCAGTTTTGTTCTATTTAGGCTAATCGTAAACCATTTTGATGCTGTATCCTGTGGTTTCGTTATCCGGGTTAGCGTATATAGTCGTCCTAGTTGAATTTACGATTGCTTTGTTTTTCTGTTACGAGATGAAAATAGGTAGGTAATCTGGAAATCGCATCATCGTTTACATTCGTTATATCATCGACATCAGCATTTAGCTAACAAGCGTTCATTGCTAAACACGAGTCTTTTACTTGACCGCTACATTTAAAGGTCATCAATATATTTCCATCATCTTCACTACGTGTATCCGGATTGGTGAATTGGTTAATGGTACTTTCACTAGCATGTTTTCTGCGCTCAGAATACATCAAAAGTTCGTCGGAATTAAATAGATTGTAACTCGTCCATCATCAAACATATCCTCAAATCTTGTAGGGCCTAAATCCATTACAGTTGCTAGAATCCATAACACTGTTTGTTTAGATCTAATACCAGGAATATAAATTAGCAATAACCATAACAGCTAATGTGCTTGAATCAACACTGAATTCAATATAACTTTTTAATTTTCCTCGCTTACCATTGACCGCATTTTGAATCAATTCCGTGAATTGAATATCAATAATATTGTTATGATTCAATGGTGTTACACGAAAATAATGATCATTATAAACCATGGCTGGATCCGTCAGTCGGAAACATTGATCTAGAGGGCGATGAGAGAGCCAATGAAAGGTTTAAATAAAAAGAAGAACTTGCTTTTAAATCGAAAGCTCAATACAAATTCATGATACAGAAACAGCAATTCCTGCATGCATATAGAAAATACAATTAATTGTAATTCTGACATATTGGTGATACTGCTTCCATTACGCAACAGGCATAAATCACTTGGGGAGACAAATAACAGCTCATTCAGTAGTTGATAGTGAATCGGGGTCGGCAGTGAGTCAGGTTCATCAATTGGTACTTTGTTTATGACGAGTTCAACCGCAGGATGCCTGGCAATGATAGTTTAACTTCTATTAAATTAACAACTTGTACTTTAGATAAAGTTCAATTTTCCCTCCTTTTTATCATTGAATGCATTTTATTTTGATTTTTTCTAAACAGTCCTCTTTTCTGTTTGAATCTTGATATATTCTTGACATTGACAACACTTACTCAACGTTAACGCTTAATGGATGGTACATCTTAATTGATATATAAGATCAAGTTAAAAATTATAATGAAGGCTAAGCTGAAAATAATTCTTTCACTTGAACAAATGAGTGTTTCTATTGCAGCCACTATGTACAAAACAATGAAAGACAGTAAATATTAGCATTCATTTCTATTACTGCTGCATATCTAGCAAATGTGACATGCTAATAACAACGTGATCGAATGCACTAGTTGATGCAACCGACGTCACTCGGCTATTCACGAGGCGTATTTGTAAAATGACTGCGTGTCTATGGGCCATCATTGAAGCCAATAACGGTGACACAATAGGTGAATGTTGATTGTCAATACTGACCTGTGATTTACTCATTATTGTTACCAAACGTACCATCGACGTCAACGAAGCCTTTGTTTCGCGTTTCTATTTTAGCTATTCCTTCTTTTCTATTTCCAAAGTCACAACAAAGCTTATTATGTTAACGGATGATATTGTTTACTAAAGTTAATGTTTCTAACAGAATAACAACTGTCTGACCTTTCAAAACAGTAACCAGGTTTATATCCTTTTTATCAGTCAGTATGCAGATAGATTCAACTCCCTATCGGCTCTAGTTAATCCTTTAGTCGCCTGACTCCCACGGAAAACAAATCGAGATAATATATCAGGCAACGTCGCGCGATTTCACACTAGATCACTTTTGACGCAAGTATCACTTAGTGGATATAGGTCTTTACCTCTAGTTTGGTTCACAATGGTTACTGTTTCGAGAACCTTGTGGCTGATAGCCAGAAATGATAAAACTATCATGGTTTGGCTTTAGCCAGACATATTGCGTGGCGACTGGAGGTTTTCCTGTGGCACTTAGTGCATGAGACAAGCGGAAGCGATTTTGAATACAATGAAAGAAATCTGTAGAAGAGAAAGATACTCCGGAAATTAAAAGATTAATTAAACACAGTAATGTTTCCAAAACGGCAAAAAGATAATAGAAATGTAACGTAACTATTCAAAATGTTGTTTAGTCTAGATCTCCAGATTCTTGATCAAAAGATCTGCAGTCAGAATTAGGTTGCATTTTATTTGAAAGCAAGTATGTGGATTATAAACAAACGTATTTATGAATTTAGATCACGGCTTGAGATATATCGCTAGAATGTTCACATTCCTTGCGTTTATTATCAACAAGAACACGTTTCAGATATTATTTTTATTTTACAAAGTCTTTAAATAAACTAAAATAAACTGTTCAGTCTTTATTATACTTGATGATTCTTTTTCATTCAAAATCGAATCTCCTCGAAGATTTTTTGCAACGCAAAAACAATTCTACATTGTCTTCAACCATTATACACAGAGGTTTTTGGCTAATCATTCAAGTCAGCCCGACCTTTTTTCTCTTCTTGCTCGTTGGCTACCTTAATGGTTAGCCCTTAAGGTAGTCAAGGGCTTCAAAAATACATAATTCTCCTCGACTTATACCACGTCAAGCTCCGGAAACTGTTTTGTTTAGCGCTCGTATTGTTATTGTAATGCCGCATTGTTCCACCAATCAGGCGACAGTAGTCGGGACTGGGGACACTCGGCCTCCCGTCGCATTCAATACCATTCTAACGTCAGTATCCATTCGGACGTTACTACGGGCGCAAGGATCCCTCGCTTCTTCCATATTGTGATTTCAAACGTTTTCGTCCACGATCAAAGCATTTGTATCGAATTTGATTGTATAGACACTTCATAGTTATAGTGTTTTGAAAGATAAATATCTCAAGGACTCTTCTATGAAATTGATTTCAGATTTCATAGTCAAGAGTGTTGAAATTGTGATTTTTGTGGCGCGTGTCTAGTTTTTATGTGATTGTCGTTTGCTATTACATGGTGAACGTCAGAGAGTGTTATTGAAGATGGTCGTATGGTATACATCGGAGGGTAAAGAAGAGGTAATACATTTAACGCTTCTATAGAACTTGTTCCATCATGATCTTGTTCTTATCCTAGTTTATTTGGATTCGGTGAAACGTCTTTTCCATACTTGTCTGTTAGTTGTCATCATCATCGTCATCATAGAACTTGTGTGCTACTTTAGTATTCTGTACCTATTTAATTTATAATTGATCGACAACCTAAATATTATCCCGGCCAATATATTTTACAGCTTTGTATTACTAATGCTCACCCACGCCATTAACACAAGGCAGTTTCCTTATTATAACCAATTCGCGGAAAATTTTGAATCTCAACTACTAATTACATACTAAATATTAGTGTTCAGACCGTTCTCGAATGACCGTGTTTCATAAGTATACACAACTTCAAATAGATATACAAGTTTATGTAATTACTAATTTGCTTCGAGATGAAAATCTTCGTCTGTTTTTTCTTGGAGCTCTGATAATTAGTTTGTTGACATGCCTGTTCTGTGCTCAGGTAATGATCTTATTGTAATTCTTATGTAATGTTACATGAGGTCAAGATAATATGACTGTGTATAATAATTACACACGTTTACTACATCCATTACTTCATGTGGTCATTCATGGTCAGAGGGTTTTTACAAACTCAGACGTCAATGTATTAGAAAGCGTTATGACCATATAAACGCAGACGTAATTAATGGTAGGTTTAGTCCCCAATCCTTTGACTAACCATCTCAAAGGTTGACTCCAAAATCCTTTTGCATTACGTAGTCCAATATCAATGGTCACTTCACCTCAGTGCAGTGGACTGGTTTCTAGTTTGCTTGTCTCTTCTTCTTCTTCATAGGACCAGTAGTCTTCAACTACTTAATCATCATCCCCCTCAAAGTTACCAAGTTCAACGACTTGTCACCTTACTTCTACCTCTTACCCAAACCCAGCATAGAGACACGTGGTGCCATGCCACATTATCAGTATGTCTCAACTGACAGCCGTCTGGATGTCAAGCACTCGGGTTTTCTTCAGCAAACAGGCTGTCAGTCAGTTTTGTATGTACTTGTACAAACATACATACGTGGCCACTACGTGTTAGTATAGGGTTGATAAAACGACTTCAATATATAAAGAAAATTTTAATTTATGATCTTGTTTTTCTCTCACTACGGGATGTAAGGGAATAGCTCATTCCTTACTAAACATTATAGAAGTTAGTGAGGTGTCTGAAAACCCAGATTTCGCCAAAGGTACATTTGAAAAGGAAGAAAAACGCATACCATGAAAAATAATCAAAACTACAATATTAAACACCTTGATTTACGTACCGGCTAATTAATATACTTATATTTAAAAGTATGCTTTATCCTTATTGTGNCTACTACCTTGATTTACGTACCGGCTAATTAATATACTTATATTTAAAAGTATGCTTTATCCTTATTGTGTTGTTCGGATTAAGGAAAATTTGGACGGACGAGCGTAGTTGTAGCTATATTTGGGTAGGCCTCGTTAACTGAAGCGTATATTATGAAGCTGATTTGTAATAGACTTAGCAGTAACAAATTGTGGTACAATGCAAAACTAGTACCTACATAACATTTAGGTTTGCTATTAACTAAGGTATTATCCCCATAACTGCATTGAATGTTTCATATGGTTTGACGCAAGAACGAACAGAAATCTACACATATAAGACCAACGTTTAAATCATATGAATCATTTGAATACTGACTAGCAAATTCTAAATTCAAATTCGTATAGAAAATGTCTTTGTTTTTTTTTTGTAGAAGTTTTTATAAACTTCTGCTGCGGCTGCAAGGGTTAGTCGCCACTAGACCAATTAATCTGTATCAATTGGAGAAATAAATTCCATTCAACTGAAGTACTAAAGCCATAGCTGATATCTATCCGGAATGAACAGACCGATGAGCAATCAGTCAACACATTCAATGCCGAGCGCGGGGGCGCGGCAATATCCACCACTTACGATCAATTTAGCTCTTCCTCGGACCATGTCGGCCATGTCACATGTCGCCTACGCCTCGTTTCAATTGCATTCTCAATCTGGGACGGAACCAGCGGACGGATGGGTGGACGAACGATTTGTCTGAATGAAACGGTTGTCTGAATTCAAGGACTTGAGGCAATTTGGACTGTGACAAGCGGCGTGCAGCTTTTACGGGACTTATTTTCTGTTAGTCATTTCAAGTGTGTGTAGGAGGTAAAACGGAAAGTTTTAAAACACCAACAAATTTAAAAGTTTGGCAGTCTATGTTATTTTATTAGTCGCCACGCATTTTTTTGGTATAACCTTCTTGTAACATTCTAAGACCTTTCATATCTATCTTAACCCACAGAGTATCATGCTCCTTGTAGTCATCCCGAGTGCAATGACTGACACCCAATTATTCAATTTATCAATCGCTTCCACTCAGTATTCTAACAGCGGACAATAAGTGTGACGAGTAATGTCTGCCATTATGGCTATATTGAGTAGTTACCACGTGTATATTGCACATGCACCGATCCACCTCTTGCAGACGGCTTCCTTCCGTTGACACTTCAAACACGCATTGAATAGTAATCGCTGACCCTTTCGTTTTAATGTCTTTAATACCCTATTTAGTATTAGTTGGTGTTATGTCTGATACAGTCGTGTTCCGCGTCATTCCTTGAACTTTGAAGTATCTTAATGGTAGGTTTTTTTATTAAACCATCATCTTTGAAAGTTAATCTACTCTTATAACGATTGTTTTTAGTACCTTCAAAGGAATATTGTAATGTATTATCGTGAACGTTTCTGATCGATCACTTTTGACCCATAACCCTTAGCAGTAAGGTTGAAAAATGGTCCAGAGCGCCCTGGCAGCCCCGCTACGACCTTGTATACTAGACAAATTCTTATAGATCACGCCAATAAAATGTAACACACATTTGGGGCAGCCCTAAGACTAAAATCATGAAAAAAAAAACGGCGTACGAAGCATGACTCTCAAACGCCTTGAGCGCAGTTTTCAACACCTCCTTTTATGAATGACATAGTTTTCCTTTTACCACAACACAAGCCATAGTTATTTTGTGCTAGTTTTTTTTAACTTATGGTCAGTCCCGTGAGCAGTGAGTGTTAACTAATATACCTAAAAGAACTTATTCATTGTTATAATAATGCCTTCTAAAAGCAGTTCGTCTGAAAGAGGAAAAAAAGGAAAAATACAGGTTTGCGAGTAAACTGCGTTGTTCATTTTTGTCGCGTGGTGTGGTGTGGTCTATTGGTTTAAAAATATGCGATGTGCCTTTTGTGTGATTCTTAAAGTGTTTGTGTATTATTCGTCTTTCAAAAAAGACATTACGTGGGGTTTTTTTTTCGCGTAGGAAAAACACGAGTTTCTATCTCGATCGCTTTTTGGTAACACATGCAAAGATGAATGATTATTTATTTATTTATGTTAATCTCGGTCTTCAGTTTATTTATTTATGATAATCTTCGACTTATATTCTAAGCAATACGTCTTCTATTTCTGTTTCTTTTTTATATTTTTCTAAAAAACCTGGCCTTTATTATAAAACCTAGCTTTCAGTGCTTGCATAATCTAACTCGTTATTAAGTATTCAAAAGAGAAAGATTCGGTCATAACCTTTACACAATAAACTTAACGGTCCATTCTTCAGCACAATAACACGTAAACTTTATTCATAACATAACATTTTGAAAGAAAAAGTAATCCCACGCAGATCGTTAAAACGTAAAAGTCCAAACAAAGTCATTTCACGAAGTTTTAGTCATTTTCACGTTATAATCATGTGAATCTTGTGAATTACATACAGACAGTGTATTTTTATTTATCTGTCTCATTGGCTAAACATATTATGCGGTAAGCAAATCACGAGTTTTTATGTCATCTTAAGATAGGTAAAGCATGTGATCTATCAAGATATATTAGTTCTATCTCTATTGGTCAATAGACACTTTTGCCCAGTGTCCTTTATTTTTCTATTTTCAGAATTAAATTATTGTCTGTCAGTTCAATCATGAAACTTTATTAAATTATGTTGCAATGTTATAATAGATACAAGTTTGTATGTATTTTGAGTGTTAAGGCCGGAATGATGATTATAAAATTCTATGTCTGTTATCTTGTCGGAATGTAGATTATTGTTTCTTTGTCGATTTAGTTCCGTTGTTATGTTTCTAGTTCATAAACTGCCATAAAGATTAAGGAAAATCAAAGTCCAATTTTCTTTGCTTGGAGTCAACACCATCGGTCATTCTCCAAAAACGTGATAAGCGTTGCCTTACAGCTACTGTCTATTTTAATGATAAGCTCGCGTCTGACCACAATCTCCCCTGATGGAAGGTGATGATGTGGTCGACGATGGAGCACGCTTGCCTAGAAGTAACCTATTCCCTCTTGACTTAAAGACCCCCCAGGTTGAAGGTGTGTTATATTTTAAGTTCCAATTAGCAGCTTCACTAGCTGTAAGCAGTAGTATCTACTCAACTGCAAGATCAGGAAAGTAATGTAATTAACAATACTGTCCTTCCAAAAACAAGGGTATAACTAACGAAGATAATGATGATATAACTTTATCTAATAAGGACCTTATACACCTGTACTGACAGTCGTATTTTTCTTGTCAACAGAGCGAGCAGTCATCTCCGTTCCGTCGCTGGACCACCGGCAGCGGCGCAGGCAGCTCGTACCGCCACCACGAACATCGGAACATGTATAATAAGGTGAGCTTATGATGATGAGAAGGTGATGAGGAACGAACCACGTCAGTTGTACAGTTTTCAAAGCTTTGGTATTTTTTTTTTAAGTGAAAACTTCTTTAGCGGCTTTGTGCACTTTTTGGGATGGGTAAAAAATGTTAAACTCGCGTCAGGACACGTGACCTGATCGAAAATTCGTAAGACGGAGGGAGACTAGACCGCCGGCGCGGCGTAGGAGAGGATGTAATATCCCCCTCTCTTTCTACCGCGCGGCGAAAATGTAAGCCTCAATGCATGCATATGCAATTCGTGCGAAATTATTCCCTAACCATTCCAAAATATCAAAAATGCACAAGGTTAATGTTCAAGTTTTCACTTCTGCTGGCACTCCCGGAGTGCAACCCGTTGTTTCTTTATATTATAAAAAGTATTATCGTACTAAGTCAGCCCATTCAAATTATTTGAATACTATCACTTATTCCTTGTAAACCATTAAAACTAACCTTCTATTTTCTCCCAACAGCAAATGAGCGAAGGTTCCACCCAGGTGTCGGGCTCCAACGGCAGCGGATCCAACGTCTCCCGCTGGTCTCTTGGTCTTGAGCACCTGCTGGCTGACCCCGCAGGGGCTGAGGCCTTTGCCCACTTTCTAGCTAAGGAGTTCGCAGCTGAAAACATACGGTGAGACTCCACCAAACAACTATTACGATACTTTTGATGCAGGATTAAGGCACTTATCCCACCGCCGCTATTTTCTCGCGCGGAAATATAATAAAAATAATAACGTTTATTGAAATAATAAGTTTACATAAAGTGTACATATGGTTCGATATTATATATTTATATTGGCCTATAATAGTATTATAATAATCTGGATAAAAACTATGGTATGACAAGTATAACATTACAGTTACAAAAATAAAATTCTGAAGGCAATATAGTGCGTTGCGTGCAATGGACAAAAGATATAGATCCCGTGAGAGTAAAAGAGACACATACATTTATAGTCGATAGCTGGCTGTTCACACCGTCGGCGAGAACTCTCTTGCGGCTAGTTTGTCTCAGCTACAAGAGCTATCAATAATACTCGCTCAGCGATGCTCGCTTGGCAGTCAGAAGTCGGAACTCACGCCGATCGACCAACCGGCGGTAATTTCTACCTATAGTGCGCCGCACGCCGGAGCGAGTGGTTGCACTACTCGCTAATCGTCAGCGGTGAGACCAGTGCCTTAGGCATTAAGTCCACCATTTTATCTTTGAAAATACAATGGTGGACTTAATGCCTTAGGCATTTACTACCTTCGCCCTGGAACAGAGATCTCTTCCTGACTTCAATCATTTTCAATAGGGTTTTAACTTGAACTTGACTTCCTGGCCCTTTGTAAAGATCTGCATTCTTCATAAAACAAAACCTTAACCACACCTCCCCCCCACAGCTTCTGGTGGTCATGCGAGCAGTACAGCGCCACCACATCTCCGGAGCGGCGCGGAGCCCTAGCCGCCGAGATCTGGCAGCGTCACCTCGCCGACAAGGCGCCCGAGCCCGTCAACGTGGACGCGGCCGCCCGCAGGGCTGCGGCTCTCATGCTGGGGACTGAACCTCCGCCACCTGAGCTGTTCCAACAGGTGAGATTAATGAAGAAAGATAGATGTAGTCTAAGATAGGTTTGACTACTACCTACTAAGTAGTCAAAGATAGATAGTAGTCTAAGATAGGTTTGACTACTACCTACTAAGTAGTCAAAGATAGATAGTAGTCTAAGATAGGTTTGACTACTACCTACTAAGTAGTCAAAGATAGATAGTAGTCTAAGATAGGTTTGACTACTACCTACTAAGTAGTCAAAGATAGATAGTAGTCTAAGATAGGTTTGACTACTACCTACTAAGTAGTCAAAGATAGATAGTAGTCTAAGATAGGTTTGACTACTACCTACTAAGTAGTCAAAGATAGATAGTAGTCTAAGATAGGTTTGACTACTACCTACTAAGTAGTCAAAGATAGATAGTAGTCTAAGATAGGTTTGACTACTACCTACTAAGTAGTCAAAGATAGATAGTAGTCTAAGATAGGTTTGACTACTACCTACTGGGTAGTCAAAGATATATAGTAGTCTAAGATAGTTAGCAGTCTTAGATAGTTACTCTTAGATAGATATCTGCAAGTAGGGCTGTGCAGCTTTCTTTCATACTTTCATTATTATTATATTATTATTATTATTATTGTTTTAGCTGTTATCATTTATTGGCTTTGACTTTCCCTGAAAACTGTTTCTATGCTCTATTTATTTTATTCGAATGAACTTACTTCAACTAAAATGTCATCGACATTTTCTATTGCCAAGGAGTATCTATATCAAAACTCTGATACAATACCGCAGAATACACTTCTAAACAAATCCACCACACTGCAAATCACAATAGCTTTCCTACTACAAATATGGAAGAATTAGTTATTGTTATTACTCAATCAAATCTGTGGCAACACCTCCATGTATCGAAACATTTATGCAAGATGTACGCCACGGTACGAAGCGTGAAATTCATAATACGATCAATTAGTTATCATGGTGCTTGTTAAACTTTTACGAGGTAATTGCAATTTTAGTCGGTCTTGTAACTTCTTTACAACCGTACAGCCAGCCACACATCAGGTGTAAAAAAATATAATTTTGCTGGCTTATGTCCTAGCAGTAAGGGTGATTTTCGATCGATTGTACGAAGATGTATTGAACGATGCTCAAGTGATCCATGGCTCAAGCAGGAATCTCAATTGATGCTTGAATTTCAAATAATCGAGGTCGGTAGATATCTTAATTGATTTCGACCGCGTCATGTTCTTTCCCTAACTTAAATCGTCCTTAGTCAACAATTATTGTGACCTCGGAATTCACTGCTATCAGCATTCAAAACCCTGAACTGAAGTGATTCAGTGTTTTATATGTATATATACTATGGTACTTACTTTTTCATTGTGAGTACAGTCAATGTCATTAACACTTGAACTTGAACAAATTATCCTTATTTCGCAAACCATAAGGTATTTTTATTTTTTCCTTTGGCAACTGAGCCGATAACGACTGTTCTGCCAATGTCTATTTTATCATTATGTGTATATATTAAATATTTTAATAATTATATTAAATATTTTGACAAATATGACAAGTGAAGTGGCAGCATAACTTAGCTAATTCAAACTTATGTCCCGGTTGACTATCCTNATTTTTTCCTTTGGCAACTGAGCCGATAACGACTGTTCTGCCAATGTCTATTTTATCATTATGTGTATATATTAAATATTTTAATAATTATATTAAATATTTTGACAAATATGACAAGTGAAGTGGCAGCATAACTTAGCTAATTCAAACTTATGTCCCGGTTGACTATACTTTGAGCATGTCAAATATATATATATTCCATCAAAACTCACAATATTGTTTTGTTTCAGGCTCAGAAGCAAATCTTCAACGTGATGAAGTTCGACAGCTACCCGCGCTTCCTGCGCTCCGGCGTGCACGCCGAGTGCGCGCGCGCAGACCTGCGCGGCCTGCCGCTGCCCTACGCCTCCGCGCCCAGGGACAATGATACTGATGCTACCAAAGTAAGGACCCATTGGCTAAGTTCAAAACAGAAGAAAATTAAGTCATGTCAACATATATCACTAAGAGAAACAAGCTTATAAAACTGAGCGAAAACCAGTAAAATAACCGAAAAATCGTAGAAGATTTCACATCCACCAACTTGCTCACATAGTTAACGGCCCACTCCCTGTTACAGAGAGGAGGCCGGCGCCACTCCCAGCAGTTAGAGCATTATAGTCTGATAATGTGAATTGTTGGTTGTTGTGGCGACACTTAGGGGAGGCCTATATCCAGCAGTGGACGTCTTTCGGCTGATATGATGATGATGATGGTGAATGTGAATTGGCTAAATTTATTATTAATAACGTTTTTTAACCAAGAGCTTTTTCTTTCAATAAATTCTACATCAATTTTAGCCAATAATCCCACTTTTCATCTACAAAACTAGTCAAGATAAAATAAGTAATAAAGAACTCCCCCCACAGTTAAAGAAGTCAGCTAGCAACGCTTCGGAGCGCCGGCGCAGCGGAGGCGCCTCCCT
>NDFZ01002553.1:0-19000 GCA_002192655.3 Mamestra configurata
ATCAAAATTCTTCTAGGGGCCATTGCGAATGTGTCATTCAACGCCACTGGAGACCGTCAAATTTCTGCTCTACAACACGCAATCAAAATCGAGTTTTGTTCGCAGAGCCGTGGTACCCGCACTCGTTCCGATGAATACATTACAAATGTGCCTGTATGACGCATCGCCCGATATCGGAAACCGCTCCGCGTATCCGACAACGTTTTATTTCCGATATCTGAACTCGTTCAATGCTCACTTCGATGTGATAGACGTGATACCTTACATTTTCATTGGATCGCGCCGCGCTAACAAACTACTTCAAAAGCTGTCCAAAAATAAACTTTCCGTTATGGACATGCACTACACATTTTCCATTTCAAACTGGAATGGAACTATCTCGAAATCGAGAGGCTTTTCCTGCAAAGTGCTTTTATAATAGAAGATTCTTAAATTTCATCTTCTAAAAGGATCTGTCTTTTCTATTACGCCACTTTATGCACATGATTTATCTCCTTGAAAATTGCTTACATTTTTCAACAAGAATTTTACTACAAGGACGTCAACTACACAGCAGCTAGTCATATCACATACTAGATCGTTTACAAAGTACATAGCAATGAAATATCTTTATTGAGAAAGTAAATCTGAAAGGGCACAGTAAAAAAGGAAAAAGCTTTTTTAAGAGATCACCGGAAGCACGAAATAAGAATGTAGGTAAGTAATATTTGGGGTATCGCAATATTGGCATGGGATTGAAGTAAAGCAAGGTGGCTGATCCCGAGATGCGTGAAAAAAGCCAGCTGTCAATAAATAAAACGTATATCTGGATTCCAACGTTTATTTCATTCAGCAATGTTGGCGACACGAGTGGTATTGACAAGCGATTCTTTAATATAAACATTGCCTGGCACCCAATGACGAATTTATATTGAAAATATCGCGTATTAAAATCGCATTTGAGATGTTGATGATATATTCAACTTTTGTAATTTCGTTCGTCGTGACATTCAACAAAATGAAAACATAACGTTAATGGAGTAAGATAAACAAGTAATAAAAGCTTTCCTACGAATTCAACGAATGAAAAGGCTGCAGTCCAATTTGCAAAGATACTAATTAGCAAAAAGGAAAATTGAAAATTAAATCGCCACTCAAAATAACGATGCACTTAAAGTCGCCGTGCCGTCGGGTGCCATTTGAACAGATGATTGAGCCAATCAAGCTACGGAGGGAGGTGACAAAAATAGGTCGTTTGGCCCCGGCCCGTGTGAATGCAGTAAGGCCTAGGCTGCACAACGTCATTTACTTTATAGTAGCAAAGAGGCCGTCAGTGAGACGAATTCAAAGGCACCCTCGCGCGAAGAGCTCTCCGCATTAGCCGGCGTTGCGATGAATAACTGAAGCCTGGAGGAATAAGAACGGTGAAAAGACTAGCCACGTTTGCTACTGGATTCTTAACGCAGATTTTTTTTAAATCAGCTCACTTCTAGGTTAAATGAAACTTATTTTTGGTCAAAGTGAATTCCATTCGATTCACGAATGGAAAATGCAATGCCAGTTTTAAACGAATTTCTAGTTTTGATCGAAACTGAGGTTGAGCTCGGGAGATTTTTTTAATCAAAATAGTTGAAGCAAATATGAGCGTCATCTGCCAATTCCCAAAGTTGCAATACTAAAAACGAATGAAAACAAGATTTAGGAGAGGAATCCATACAGGGTTTCGGGACCCTAAAACCCACTTTCCACCTCAAAAACCAGGTGCGACACGCAGCAGGGAAAATTCGTGATATTGTAAAATCGGACCGCGGCGCGCGCGTAACGAAATCCGATAGTATTGGCTACAAACAGAAATAAAAGAGCGCGCTCCTCTCGTTTTATACGTAAAATCGTTAAAGCCGCTTTTTGTCCGACAGTAACGTTGGTAGCAAGTTTTTTTGCTAAACTCTACTGAAGGTGAAATGTTCCTGTATTTCGTAACTGCCAGTGTACATTTAAATATTCAGGAATGTTTAGGAAATGGTGGGACTTTTACTTTTGAGCGAATAACGTTTAAATTACAGTTACAGATTTATGGTTTTGACAAAAAATCCGCAAAGTATACAAAGGATTAATTTGTTGGAATTTGTTTTTGTCTGTTTGTCAACATTTATAACTGTGCTGCTTTGTGCGCCCCTTTGAACTGCTGTGTGGAGGTATACAAAAATTATCACAAATACATGAGCCCTAACATTAAACGCTCAGGGTACATAAAAGAGAAACCCTTAAAGAATTATGAATTCCAAACTACTCGTAAAATCCTAGGCGTTCGTATACATATAATCCGTGGGCCCTCGTAAATTCCTTGATTTGCATAATTACCTATTTATTCACAGCTAAACACATATTTCGACGTGTAAGCAAAACCTGCCTCGTTATTCAAAACCAGCAATAAATATGTTACATCAATTTACTCAGTAGGTATACATAATACGGTAGATGCGTGTTACGTAAATGAAATCAACCATATAATAAATTCGCACTACATGTATAAGCATCGATGGTTCAGTGGTAGAATGCTCGCCTGCCACGCGGGCGGCCCGGGTTCGATTCCCGGTCGATGCATCTCTTTTTAGTTTTATTTCAAGATTTGCACATTATTTTATAATTTCTTTTTCATTTATAATGATAAATATGAAGGAAGTCCATAGTATTTCTTGATAATATTTTTTCAAGAGAAACGCGGAAAATATAAGGCTATGGGTCGACTAGCTGAATTCTTTCAAGATGTGGATCGTCTTCACTTCCACCTCTAATCCACTAATCCTCACCTGGTGCGACATTTACAGGGCTGCCACCAATCACGGCATTAATAGTACAATCTTATTATTGTTCTTTATTGGGATCCTCTTTTATAGTATTTATTTCAGGTCAGGAATCCTTGACCAAACACTTTTGTTTAGCGATTGACATTTTTCGTCACGCCGAGTACTTCGTAATTCCTCTCCACGCCCGGATTTTTGACATCATACATGAAATATATTTTTTATTCCTATGGTTGGCTACGAGAATTTTTCGCTTGCGCACGCCCTCAGAACTCGTGGCCTAACCGCAGCCACGGGGGACGAGAGACGCAAAGTGCATTCCACACCGCTCACCCTTTATATTCACTACAATTTTGATTGTCCGTCGACAAAAAGGTAAAAGATATACATGTGTATACGACCAGGTATAGCAGCCAAAAGGATACCAGGAAACATGCTTATTATCGCAAATAAGCGCAGATTTAAGTAGCGAAAATTTTTCAGGAACTACTTTTGGATTCCACGCTGTTGGTAAAATGTACTATATTGACGAAGGATTCCAAAATCATGGTTTATTGCTGGTAACTTTTCTCTAAACTTCATTTTGCTAATAGGAGAACCGAATCCGATTTTCCACTAGCCGATTTAAATGACAAACTTAATTTCTGTATTCCAATTTGCTAGTGAACATAGATAATAGAAAGTCCGAATTTCAGAGAAAATTATGAGCGTACTGCGGTACCATTCATCACGTAGGTTAGTCTGCGATAGTGGTATTCTTTTTTTGCTTACTGTGTCGTGGTCAAAAGGCTCGGCGTCGCTTGGCGTTGTGTGATCGCAGCTAACCGCAGCGCTGTGAAGCGACGCACGACGTCAAGTATTTTCACCGCATGCTCTTTATTTTCTGTTAGCCGTAAACGAACAGCGCTGGATGGTACATTGATAGCTGAACAGCGCAATCACTGTTCGCTTTAAGCTTTAAGGATATTATATTGGGTTGGTTTAAGGACTTGTGGTATCGCTTGTCATAACTAGGTTGGTGGGCATTGAATTCCAAATTTCTGATATAATACCATCATTTGTGGAAATGTTCACGAAAGATAAGACTTCAGTCAAAAAAGATTGCATCGCCAACCCTAAGGACTATTGGAACAGTGAGACTTTAGGGCTTTGCCCAGATAATCTGCAGGCTTAATGTTGGAGGGCATTAGCGAACATTCCGGTGCGGCCGCGACAATATCGCCACAAATTGCAGCAGCGCCGTGCCGTGTGCACTACTTGTGTTAATGGTGTGCCACTTTTGTTAATACTCTTTTTAAGGCCGCTTCAAAAATTGTGCGGGGCAAAAATTTCTGGGCGGTGAACCGCAGAAGCTACTTAAGTGTGTTCCCACTTTAGAACGGAATTCTGGGTACGCATTGAGATTTTTAACACAGAAAACGAATGACCTGGCTTGTTCAAAACAGAAAGAGCAGTCACTTTTTCAGTCAAAACGAATCAGGGCGAGCTATAATGAAGCTAGTTACAAAATTAAATCAGTTTATCATAAAATCAAGTCACGGAATAAATCCTATCTCTAACTCTCTGGACATAAATTCAGGGCGAAATATTTTCATCGAGTAAATTAATTTCAACTCGGATTTTAGCACTCATTTTGTTATTTACCTCTGTAAAACAAAAAGGGATGTTTGTATGACAATATTATTTAAATTTTATGCGAAAATAGGAATTCGGACAGTGAACTTTTTCGTCGGTTCGTATTAATTCGTAAAATACTTTTCTGGACGTCGGAACTGGGGTTCAGACGAACGTAATTATGTGACACACAACCGGGAAACTGTAAATAAAAGTTCCAACGAGATAATAACACATTTCAGTGTGTTTTGACAAAATGGAATTTGATTCCAGGAATGGGTAAAATATTTATGTATTGCAGTGTAACAGCTAGTTCCAGTTCACGGAATTACAAGCTATGCACGCTGTTTCAGGTAGAGTGACGGATTTTTGGAAACATTTTTTTTTTTGCTCAGAGAACTTTTAAATATGAGTTTCACGATATGGTTCATTTTTTTCAGCATCAGGTCAGGCCATCATTTAGGGTCAATTAGAAACACTTAGGGTCAATTTATACTAGCTCAGAGTCTAAGCGTCAATCTGAAACTTCACATAGCAAATTCACTCATATTTCCACAATGTAATGCATATATTTCTACTGAGATAATTCTTCCGACCCGACGCGCGAATTCCGGCGAATTCGCGCATCTTTTTTATCTCAAAAAAAATGTGCGTTATATTGTGGAGATAAAGGTAAATTTGCTATGTCAAGTTTCAGATTGACGCTTCGATTCTACGCTAGTATAAATTGACCCTTACATGGAACCAAAAATTAAATGAACACTCATTTCAGCGAACACTTTTACCTTACATAATAACAAACAGCGGAAGGCACACACCGAAACAAGATTAACTCCAGTCCGATTTCTAAAATAAGTGCAATAATTAAATTAATGAACGCGGTGCAAACAAAGCGAGCTCTGGTGCTGAGTGATAATGTGTTTGCTCGTCGCTCGGCAGCCAACACAAATACCATATTCATTTATTTACTGTATGCAAGTACTAACTACTCAGTACTCTCTGCTAGTTACCGCCCGTACTTACTGGAATGAAAACTATAACGATCCCGCAAAGTGCCAACGCTAATATCCTAAAACGGGCATAGCAACAATACTGGAACTAAGTTGGACAATATAAAATGATGCAAACATTGCGGTAGAATAAATAACTGTTATTGCGATACGGAGTGGTTAATAAAATTTTGTTCGGAATAGAAACGACAGTATTTGCTGTTTGCTAATAAGAAGATGCTGGGTTTTGGAATTATTTAGCTGTTTAGTTTAATGGGAGTGCGGTGTGTCGACGTCTTATGTTGCGTGTTCTAAAATTTCAAAAGTCTAAAACATTAACTGAAACAGCATTGCTGCAATTTTAGTACAACGTATTTGATTAAAGTAGAACTTTCAATAACAAAGGCAACTCGAAACATTTAAAATTGTAAGGTTTATCATACGTAGAAGTCGTTCAAAAATATTTCGCAAAAACTTTTAACGGCCACATTAAAAGCAAAATGCAAATGGACAAAACAAAAAAGCTTCACTTTAGCCACATAGCAAGCAGAAACAAACAATTTACCTATCACGTTTTCCAGGTTTTCGTTCCCATATAAACCGCTTATTAAATTTTCAATAAAATCGCTCATTTGCATGCAGGGAGGGGGCACGCGTCATTCGCAGAAGCGAGGCGCGGCGAGGCGAAGCTATGTCCCCAATTGGCCAGCTGCCAATACCTCAATACATGGCCGTCAGAATTCAATCAAAACGCCCCCTGATATGGCGGCCATTTACATTTGTTAATGGTTTTTCTGAAGTCTGGTAGTTGACGCTTATGCCTGTCTTTCTTAGAACGAAAATCATCAAAAAAATTGCGTCGTGTGCGTAAACTGCTAGGTATTTATTGGCTGGTTTATCAATGGCTAATCGAGTCACTCGTCTTCGATACTAAATCGATATTTTCGTTCAAGAAACCCAAATACTTTTTTATAAAATGTTTATGAGCAAGAACTTATTTCAGAGTGTTGTCAACATGGGTCCTTTGCTCAACGTTGGTAGGTACTGAAAAAGCTCTGGGCTGCTAAATAAAATATAGCCTGACTTATCCTTTCCCAGACTGTAGGCACAGTGTGTAACTTGCCTTACCGAAAAAATCCGCTGGGGCATTCGTAAATTATTTATTTGGACAAAAAGCTGACGTCGTAACGACCTATGTAATGTATTCGTTTGTTTTTCCCACATATGTTTGTATTCGATGAGCATTAGTGTAGTGGAATACCGAGATGAAATGTTATGGCCGGTCGATGTACAGTAAAGAATTGTTTACTTATGTCAATAAATACCTATTTTATTTCGTTCAAAATAAGAGGCACCAATTTGTGACTCAATTCAATGGACTATGCTTTTTCAGCGATATGCACGCAATATTAAGCAGTGAATAGTTTGGCGACAAATATTGACACGCGGCAACAATGAAATCATTATTAATTAGCGTGACTACAAACACAATACTTTTCCGGATATCGTATCATGGTTATGGCAAATTTATTCAATGAATCAGCTACAATCAATAATTTATTATTTAAGTATTAATTTGGTCTAAAATAGGTGTTGTCCTTCTGGTACGTACTGATCAACGTGTTCGCTATGCTTGACGTAAATCTAACTGTGTAACTTAGATATATTTCCAAAGAAACAAAGAAAAAATCCCGGTCAAGTGCGTGTCAGACTCGCACACCGAGGGTTCCGACCGAAACTTGAGTATGCATTACCTATGCTTACATAGTTTATAAATTTATTAAAAAAAAACATGGATAATTCGTTAGTCGCAAATACACACAAAACCGAACTGTCATCTGCGTACCAAACAATACCAGGCTGAAGCGGGTCATTGATGTGTAGCAGGAAAAGAGTTGCAGAGAGAACAGACCCCTGAGGAACTCCGGCATCAATAGCCATGAGGTCAGAGGACTTAATATTTACTTCAACAACATAAAGACATAGCTTTCGTTAACAGGAACACGAAATACCCTTAAATGGAATTGGTAATAGAAGCACCGTTTGGAATTGTAACACAATAATAATACCATATTTCATCAATCAAACATTTCCCACGGAACATACAATAGGAGTGCTCAAACGTGAACGCACATCACTACGGCGCGGCGGCGTTAACATGCGCAAATATTTCCAAGTCCTGACACGTGTTTATAATAAAAACATCATCCCCGAGTTTCGGGGGCAGGAGAGAAAAAATATATATAAACGCGATAAGTTCCCAACATCGCGTACTATTCAGTATTCCCTCACAATATACATAGAATGAGTACAATAAATATAACACCGGGGGAGAATAGCAGGTGTGTCGAAGAACCGGTCGGCGGCCTAAGAAAAGCGTGAAAAACTCATTCGTAAACAACAAAAGGAGAACCGACGTTATAACTCAGGCGGAGGGGGGTGGCAGGTGCGGACTTGAGATAAAGTACTGACGTTATGCTCTATCCCGTGATTTAGATATGACCTTCTGAACGCAATCTGCATTAGTAACAACCCGGGGGTCGCCCTCGCCTCCCGCTACCTACTATGTTTTTTATTGGAACTTAACACCTGCGTGATATGAAAAAGGATGTGTGGTGAATTGAATCGCAAAACCTGCCTAGACATCTCTAAAAATGATAGCAGCATTTTTAGAGATGTCTAGGCAGGTTGTATAAATAACAATAAATTCACACAGCCATATTTTCAACTGTAATGTCCTATGGCACTTTATCATTCGTGTTTGGTAGACCAAGGTACGTACAGACTCCTTGGTTAGAATCTATGGCAAGAACGCCGGTGTTGCCAGGTAGCAAAATGTGCATCCCTAAGGTGTCGTATGACAAGTTACTTCGCCAATAACAGTATCAATAGCCTGGAGCTATTAATCCGGTGTTCTCTATGCTGGCTCACTTGCATAACAACGTTTCGTTTTCCTAATTCTGTAGTTACATTTTGACGATGGAAAAGCGGAGTTATATTCTGAGTCGTATGGTCGTAAATCAATACAAAAGTGTCGTGTTGCCTCTTTACTCGCTTACTTATCCAGAGGGAGCATTTAGCAATAAGGTAAACTTTTAAAAGCGATTTTCTCAGCATCAGTGAGATTACTTTCGCATCGGCGCCGCCCGCAACGACTGTGTGTCGCGTTGTGTCGCGCTGAACTAAGTTTTAATGGTGGCTGGCACTTGTCGGCTCGCAAAGTTACGTGGTTTACAAGCACAGGGATGCGGGCGCAGCGCCGTGCACGCCACTGACCGACCTCACACTTTTATTACTCAAAATTGCGTTATTAAAGACTTGCACGCTTGGCGGAAGTTTTCGTACCTACAATGTTGTATTGATATTTCCGGAAGTTTTACGGAGCCCATAAATTAGTGTTTATCGTTTAGTTTATGCTTCAAATACGTAGGCACGACAGCTATACTATTAGTCAACAGTACCAACAATTAACATTCCCAGAAACTGCCCACGAACATCAATCATCGAAAAGACAATATCATTCTCCGAATTCTTCCACATCGTTACATGTGCATCAAAGCCCAGACCACACTGGCCTAACTTGACCTGCTAATTAAGCCGCAATAACGCAAACAGACCGATATAATCGGCTGCGGGCCGGCAGACCCAGGCCGAACGAGAGATTATCTTAATGGCGACGACGCTGAACACAAATTATGTATGCGTGAGGCACAATCGGGGCAAATGAGAGGCCAATCAGCTGCCATCCGTGCTCATGTAAACGGCACATTGACAGACGTGACGGCAAACGGAATCGATAATTTGCACACATGACCAGACCACACTGATGATCACAAGTTCGCAGCGCGCGCTCGTTTGCTCGTGTGAGTTAAAGACGTCATTCCGACGTGTTAAGGACATCGGAATGCTGACCTTTAAACGTCCTGAACGGCGGAAAGAAAGTGTTCTTTTAGAAAAGTACCGCGAATTGCTGAAGAGAAGCGTTTGATAATCATCATTTAACCTTTTGAACGCTCTAGAGCATAACTCATCGGTGTGCCCCCGACGCCAAGCTACAAATTCGCAATATTTTTTGTCACATATTTGTGACGTTTGGCGTGCAGGGCAAGCGCGTGCCCTTCACACACACGTGCTTGTCACGTTATACGTGACAATGACGTTCAAAAGGTTAAATATGTCATGAATATAATAAGTTCTAATCTTCGTACTGTTACTAAGACAGCATTTTTGTACGCTTCATTAATCATTTATTATTTATCATATTCTTATCATTCTGGATTCCCCAATGAATTTCATTAATCAGTATTCCACGATAAAATTATTATACAAAATATTAACAGCCCATTCGTTATCATTGTTATGTTTAACTTGAGAGCACTCATATATAATTTTAATTAATTACATTAAACTTACCGAATTTCGTTGTTTCAAGAGTCGGTAGATACCTTTTTCAGCAAATGATTACGAAAACAACTTTAACATTACAAATGATTCGGCCGTTTCAATCATTTAATGTAAATTATTTAATAATGTTTCAGGAACAATTTATATTTATGAGCTGCCTCACATCATCATCTGCCTAGCCTTTTCCCAATTATATTGGGGTCGGCTTCCAGTCAAACCGGATTCAGCTGAATACCAGTATTTTACGTTGAGCGGCTGCCTACCAGACCTCCACAACCCATTAACTGGGTAACACGGTACTCCTTGGCAAGACTGGTGTCAGATTATCTGGCTTCTGACTATCCGTAACGACTGCCAAAGATCTACAAATGACAGCCGGGACCAACGGCTTAACGTGCTTTCCGAGGCACGGAGGAGTCTCGGTATGTTAAGATGGTCACCCATCCACAGACCAACCTCGGCAAGCGTTGCTTAACCTTAAAGATCGACCCATGCGGCTGTTATTATTTAGCCACGAGCTCCTCTATTATATAAAAATACGGCGTAAAATGCTGCAACTTAAAAGCCTCACCCGTCACACACAGAATTATAAGAAATAAAGAAAATGCGTTAACTTTTTCTTTGGTTATGAAAAGGTCAAAGTCAAAGTCAAAGTCAAAGTCAAAACGTTTATTTCAATTAGGCCATTAAACGGCACTTTTGAACGTCATCGTTTACAGTTCAGTAAAAATAATAGAATTACATTAATAAAGTGACTCTACTGTAAAGGAAAACTGAAAAGCACTTTCAGCTAAATGCCATAGCGTTTAATAATTAAAAAAAGCAGAAGAAAAGGACTAACATGCATAATTATGTGTTCCACATTAGTGTCAAAAAAGGTGACCAAGTCAATTTAATTAATCATGTCACTAACTAGCAACAACTCAAACAAAAAAACTGGCCAAGTGCAGGTCGGACTCGCGTGTAAAGGGTTCCGAACGAATTTCATTTTTGTAACATGTTATTTTAACACTATACACTTCTTATAGGTTTTCCTGTAGTAAGAACTAATCTGCATTTTTGTAAATTTTAGGCTTAGTAGTTTCGGAGATAAGGGGGTGTGAATGGTAATGTTTTTTTCGTCTAATTTCTAGAATACCACATAAAGCCACAATAAGCCCTTTAATTTGATATGTCACAAGGTATATTTAAAAACAAAGTGATCCCCATGCTCAAAATGTATGTATTTAAGTACTTAACACGTCCGTGTTTGTCCCACAGAAGGTCAAAATCAAAATTAAAAGTCATTTATTCAAATTGGGCTGAACTTTTTGAACGTCAAAGTTCTACATAAAGCCAGTCCCCCAAATCGCCCGCCCCTCACCACGTGTTATAGCTGGGAAGAAGAAGTGGCGCACTATTTGTACTAAATTTCAACTGAATCGGTAAAGTAAATTCGGAGAAAAACGGCTGTGACAGACGGACGGACAGCCAGACATACACCCGAGCGATCCTATAAGGGTTCTGTTCCTTATGGATGTTTGGAACTCTAAAAATCCTAGTATAAAGACTCAAAAACAACAGCAAGCAAGCAAACCAAAAAAAATCACAGTACACTTATTTCTTCAGCATAAAAGTTATAATACTATGCTACACACACAGCACAAGGAAAACAAATGCGTTTAGAGCTGTTTATGTTAAGTTGCGTCCTCGTACGAGGCCGTCAATATGTCGGCAGTGAAAACAAGCCTCCATGAGGAAACATTGGAAGAACACCAATATTTTGTTAGGCTTTAAAAGTTTTAATAGAAACCATGGAAATAACATTACTCTCTGTTTGCGCTATGACTGTCTCGGAGAGTAAAACGCGCCGTAATAATACGCCATTGTCGTATAATGGTGAATATATTGATAAACTTTTGACTAAGCTTTTGGTTGCGTCATGCGTGTAGCGGAATAATAATATCACTTTCTGGAAATGCTGCTTAGGAAACAAAGTTTTTAATAATATTTGAATTGGGTGGTGCCACTGATCGCCGTTTGGTATTGGAGCTTACATGTGAAGAGAGAAGAACCTACTTATAATGCAATAGACGACACTAGGTCTAATAGTTTTTATGTAATACTAGCTGCCGCCCGCGGCACCGTCCTCGTGAATGTCGAAAATGATCCCAAGGGAACATAATCCCGGGATAAAAACAGTCTCTATACCAAATTTCATCTAAATCGGTCCAGCCATTTGCGCGTGAAGAAGTAACAAAAATACACACACTCACAAACTTTCGCCTTTATAATATTACTAGTGGACCGCCCCGGCTTCGCCCGGATGTTAATATTTTGTCAAAATTTTCTTTCATAAGAACCTTCTCCTGACAATAACAAACACAACAAAAAAAGAATTAGCGAAATTGGTCCAGCCGTTCTCGAGTTTTGCGCTTAGCAACACATTCAGCGATTCATTTTTATTAATATAGATTAGTGTGATTATCTACTTGTTTTAGACATAACATATTTCACCAGGGTTGCGGAATTTGTTTGAAAGAGTCACCGCGGCCCTGGCACGCAAAGGGCTTTAGAAGGAACACGGATGGGTTTTAGTCAGTAAGAGTCTGACACACCCTTCCGCTCCACCCAGAGCGGAAGAAGTCATTTGATGATATCCCAGCCCCAAAAAAAAAAAACCATTTATTTGTTTGTTGTTAGATGTACCACACCAATATTGTTTTAACACAAAAGTAAAACGGATCAAGTGTTAAACACAATACAGTATACATTAAGCTCAAATCAATCGAATGATAGATGCGAATCCAGGGTTAAACTGAAATCATCATAATATATTAAAGGTCTGCCACGTTTCGCTGGCAATTGCCAATTCGTAATGGAAACAATTCAGGTACAAAACATTTAGTTCACGTGTGAAACATGCTTCACCAAATAATATGAACGAAGTTTAATATCTTCGATCTTCAAAGAGAGTACGTGCGAGTTTCAAGATATCTGCACATATCCAGTCATCCAAGCTACGTGCTACGTGATAGCAATCTGTCACTACTTGCACCATACAGACTTTGAACACGATACCTTTTGCCTGAACGTGACTTCAAACGCTTCGACTATGCGTCTTACATGCTCCAAGTTTTCCTTCCTAGGAAACCATTAAACGATAGGAGTTTGACACGAAGCGCCACGTCCGGCAAATGTCTCGGAAAAAATCCTATATAAAGCCCTAGACTTGGGCAGTCACTACAGAAAAATGAATAATTCAGGGTGAACAAGCAGATGCAACGATAGCGATGAAATTCTCGATTCATTACCGACGCGTCGGCTCATTCAAATTCCGAAGAAGTGTAGTAATTATTCAAGAGCGGAGTGGGGCACATAATGTAAGTTTTAATGAAAGAAAGTACAGGTCCATTACGAATGGAATATTCATTTCCTACTGGCAGCCCTGCCCCGTGCGAATAATTATGATATCCCGTTATTGTTATAGCTTCTATGTAAGCTGAATTAATTCTACGAGCACAATTTGCTACATGGGTCGGCGCTGTGACGTTTAAGTTATAATACTTAATGAGCGTCGGCCATGTCGGAAACAATGTATTCAGATAGTTGACTTTGCCTAAAATAAATGTAGTAGATTATTCGCGTATATTACGAGTTGGTTGCGGTATACCTTGGTTATTAGGGTAACGATACACGAACGGTTTTTGGACAGGGGGTGAATCGTTCACTGGCGTAGTTGGTTCTTCTGGCAGTCTATTCTTGTCTTGATTGAGTATCAATTATTGTGATGAATGTTTAATATCGTGTGCACGTGTTGATGGCGCTTCGTGACCGACATGACAGGTGAGGCATTCATCAGCCATTGCGCAATACTTTTCTGTGCTATCTATCACCTGGTTGTTCTGTAAAAAGGAAAGATGCTTAAAGATGAGATACGTTAGCGCACCCCAGGGATATGCCACTATACGCGCTACAGATAAGTCCTCAAAAGTAAATAATACAAAGAACAAGCTGAGTTAAATCGGTCCAGGTGCATTCCGTATTTGGCCGAGTGCTTCGGGCAAATCCTTCGGCTTTATGGCTTTAGTTGCGAGGGACACTAGTGGCCCCATATGGGGCGGGCCGCGTTAGTATCGTACACTGGAGCGACGGTAAGTGGACACAAGCGGGGCGCTACTGTTGTCTTATTGACATTCCATTTTTGAAACCGGCACGTCCCGATTGTGTGGTCTGGCCTAATTGAACTTTAAGGTTTGTTCGAGAGCGCTTTGTCGGTTAGGTTTTGATTTCTCTATTTTCATCGATTGATTGCGTGCGTCGTTTTGGATGTTTTTACAAAATGATCTATACGCTGATTACATAGAATGACATTTGTGGTTTGTTATCATTTTATATACTTACTTAAATATTTGGCTCTCTGTTCTGTTACAGAGAGCCTAATATTTAAGTAGGTACTTACGTATTAGAAATGTTACTTAAGCAAATAATAAATCAAGTCAGCAGTTGCCAGTTTATGTAAATAAAAATGAAAAAAAAAAAACAAGATTCTACTATCATAAATCACACCGTTTAAGTGTATTATTTGCATATTTAACTTGATTCAAAGCCCCTGGAGTCTAATGCTCTTTTAACAACTTTATGAAAACTAGATTTTAATGGAAAAAATCATAACAATATGTTTAGATCTTCACAAAGAAACTAATTTGTCTTAATAACGATGCAGTAAACTATGTACCTATGTAAAGATTTAACTATGTATATGTCACCGAAAATGGCAAACGCCGTAAGATTGTAAAATATAGCGTGAAATTGTAAACTATTTTTTCTAAATACAACACGGATATATTAATTGTATTCATCCGATTTTTTCATAATATATCGAGAATTTTCCGGTGACATACATAATATATGGATCAGATTACCAATATTGTTTTTTCGACACGAATATTGTATATTCGTGTTGCCCGCGGTTGTTTTCACTACCTTAAATCTTAGTAAAATACTAGTTCTACCACAACTTGAATAAATTAGAGCAAAAGTAAGCGCCGCAAAACAACAGCTGTATATCACCGTGTTTTCAATAGATTATGAAAAAAGAATGAACCAATGAACAACTGGTTAAATAGATATTAATGCTAAGTTACAATAGAATCGGGACCACTATTTCGTCGCCATCGCACATGACGAGGTGGCCGAGAGGTTAAGGCGTTGGACTGCTAATCCAATGTGCTCTGCACGCGTGGGTTCGAATCCCATCCTCGTCGGATATTTTTTAAACATAAAATATTTATTCAGAAAACAGTATACACCCACTATTCGTCATCTCCCTCAGGTCATCAGAGCTCGACCTTAATAAAGTCTCTGAAAATGGATTTCGTAATTAATTAATAAAGATTCACAAAAACCTAGATTACGGCAAAAAAAACGCCTAGTATTTTTTCATTAGACAAGTTAATGATTCTGACTTTTCACGTCGAGCGACCGTAAAAAAATTTGCTCCGGATTTTTAAAATTCACCTCTAAAACAGAAAAACACAATTTTCTAATAAAAATTCAAGACTGGCTGTAGCATGAATTGACTGAGCATCCCCGTATATAATCCGCTTTGTTCCAAATTAGATAAATTATACCACAAAAAGATTCACACAAAGGAGGCCCGCCAAATGGGATGGCAATAAACATTGCGAATGTCAAATTCAGCCGGAATGCTAAATCGACACGTCTTAGACAGCGCATCCCTCTGTGCGAGATAATACGAGTACAGGGCGAGCTACTTTTAACGTTCTGATGTAAAAAAACAATAAATCTTACATAATCTTTTGTATGTAAGCCCAACATTTTTGTTTGATATGTCTCTGACTCTCTGTGCCGAACATTATAAGGTACAGGTTTGTGTGGATTTCTGAACATTATAATATAATGCTTATGAACAAGAACAAAATCGAATAAGATCGTATCTGAGATGAAGTAATCTAATGTTTATGATGTATTTTCGAAAATTCAAACAATTTGTACCTACTCGTGGTGAGAAGTTATACGTACGTTTCTGAGGGGAGAGCGGGGCAAAATTGTACATTTAAAAAGCCTTAATGTTATTGCAAAATCGAATAATGGGGATAGATCCGTTGTGCCGTAGCCCCCCGACGCCATTTTGTTTTTTTTNCGAATGGAATATTCATTTCCTACTGGCAGCCCTGCCCCGTGCGAATAATTATGATATCCCGTTATTGTTATAGCTTCTATGTAAGCTGAATTAATTCTACGAGCACAATTTGCTACATGGGTCGGCGCTGTGACGTTTAAGTTATAATACTTAATGAGCGTCGGCCATGTCGGAAACAATGTATTCAGATAGTTGACTTTGCCTAAAATAAATGTAGTAGATTATTCGCGTATATTACGAGTTGGTTGCGGTATACCTTGGTTATTAGGGTAACGATACACGAACGGTTTTTGGACAGGGGGTGAATCGTTCACTGGCGTAGTTGGTTCTTCTGGCAGTCTATTCTTGTCTTGATTGAGTATCAATTATTGTGATGAATGTTTAATATCGTGTGCACGTGTTGATGGCGCTTCGTGACCGACATGACAGGTGAGGCATTCATCAGCCATTGCGCAATACTTTTCTGTGCTATCTATCACCTGGTTGTTCTGTAAAAAGGAAAGATGCTTAAAGATGAGATACGTTAGCGCACCCCAGGGATATGCCACTATACGCGCTACAGATAAGTCCTCAAAAGTAAATAATACAAAGAACAAGCTGAGTTAAATCGGTCCAGGTGCATTCCGTATTTGGCCGAGTGCTTCGGGCAAATCCTTCGGCTTTATGGCTTTAGTTGCGAGGGACACTAGTGGCCCCATATGGGGCGGGCCGCGTTAGTATCGTACACTGGAGCGACGGTAAGTGGACACAAGCGGGGCGCTACTGTTGTCTTATTGACATTCCATTTTTGAAACGGGCACGTCCCGATTGTGTGGTCTGGCCTAATTGAACTTTAAGGTTTGTTCGAGAGCGCTTTGTCGGTTTGGTTTGATTCCTCTATTTTCATCGATGCGTCGTTTTGGATGTTTTTACAAAATGATACGATGATTACATAGAATGACATTTGTAGTTTGTTATCATTATCTACACTTACTTAAATATTAGGCTCTCTGTACTGTTACAGAGAGTCCAATATTTAAGTAGGTACTTACGTATTAGAAATTTTACTAAAGCAAATAATAAATCAAGTCAGCAGTTGCCAGTTTATGTAAATAAAAATGAAAAAAAATACAAGATTCTACTATCATAAATCACACCGTTTAAATGTGATATTTGCATATTTAACCCGATTCAAAGCCCTGGTCTAATGCTCTTTTAACAACTTGATAAAAACTAGATTTTAATGGAAAAAAAAACATAGCAAAATGTTTAGATCTTCACAAAGAAACTAATTTATGTCTTAATAACGATGCAGTAAACTAAGTAGGTACCTATGTAAAGATGTAACTATGTGTGTGTGTGATGTGTTGTGTGTGTGTGTGATGTGTGTTGTGTGATGTGTGTTGTGTGTTGTGTGTGTGTGTTTGTGTGTGTGTGTGTTTGTGTGTGTGGATCAGATTATCAATACAGTATATTCGTGTTGCCCGCGGTGGTTTTCACTACCTTAAATCTTAGTAAAAATACTAGTACTAAACAACTTGAATAAATTAGAGCAAAAGTAAGCGCCGCAAAACAAAAGCTGCATATCACCGTGTTTTCAATAGATTATGAAAAAACAAATACCAACTACTAATGAACAACTGGGTAAACAGATATTAATGCTAAGTTACAATAGAATTGGGACCGCTATTTCGTTGCCATCGCACATGACGAGGTGGCCGAGAGGTTAAGGCGTTGGACTGCTAATCCAATGTGCTCTGCACGCGTGGGTTCGAATCCCATCCTCGTCGGATATTTTTTAAACATAAAATATTTATTCAGAAAACAGTATACCTACACCCACTATTCGTCATCTCCGTTATCAGAGCTCGACCTTAATAAAGTCTCTGAAAATGGATTTCGTAATTAATTAATAAAGCTTCACAAAAACCTAGATTCCGACAAAAAAAAACGCCTAGTATTTTTTCATTAGGCAAGTTAATGATTCTGAATTTTCACGTCGAGCGACCGTAAAAAAATTTGCTCCGGATTTTTAAAATTCACCTCAAAAACAGAAAAACACAATTTACTAATAAAAATTCAAGACTGGCTGTAGCATGAATTGACTGAGCATCCCCGTATATAATCCGCTTTGTTCCAAATTAGATAAATTATACCACAAAAAGATTCACACAAAGGAGGCCCGCCAAATGGGATGGCAATAAACATTGCGAATGTCAAATTCAGCCGGAATGCTAAATCGACACGTCTTAGACAGCGCATCCCTCTGTGCGAGATAATACGAGTACAGGGCGAGCTACTTTTAACGTTCTGATGTAAAAAAACAATAAATCTTACATAATCTTTTGTATGTAAGCCCAACATTTTTGTTTGATATGTCTCTGACTCTCTGTGCCGAACATTATAAGGTACAGGTTTGTGTGGATTTCTGAACATTATAATATAATGCTTATGAACAAGAACAAAATCGAATAAGATCGTATCTGAGATGAAGTAATCTAATGTTTATGATGTATTTTCGAAAATTCAAACAATTTGTACCTACTCGTGGTGAGAAGTTATACGTACGTTTCTGAGGGGAGAGCGGGGCAAAATTGTACATTTAAAAAGCCTTAATGTTATTGCAAAATCGAATAATGGGGATAGATCCGTTGTGCCGTAGCCCCCCGACGCCATTTTGTTTTTTTTTATTTTCATAGTTGCGGCGCACAATCTAACATGCATTTATGGGTAGAGGACACTTTAACAACCAAAAAAATGTTAAGAACATGGTGTCCTAAAGAGTGCGTTGCCGAGATATTTCGAAATATAAAGTCACCATGTGACAATCCTGACTATAATTTAAAATTATTTAATTATGTGCTTATATGCATTAGATTAAATTATAATAATAATAGTTCCCAGCTTGATTTAATAATTTATTGGAAGAAAGTAAAAATAAGAACACGTGAAAATCAGTTTATTAAGAACTTTGCAACATAATACTGTTTAATTTATGTAAGTGGTTAAATAAACCCGAGAACTATCTGAATGCAATCTACTGCATATAAGCACGTGATAAGTTCATTTGAAAGATTCTTATTGTT
>NDFZ01002554.1:0-19013 GCA_002192655.3 Mamestra configurata
AATGCAATCAGCGAGAACGATCGGGGCAACGTTTGTCATCCCCTTTGTTGAAAGATGGACGGGGGCGTGTTAAGCCAAGTTCAAGCCAGAAGAACTAGCGAGCAGTACCCGTGTGTAGTAAACGAACCATTTGGAGCCACTTTTGACCCCTTCATAACTCAGAATATTTTATCGTAAGAACACCAAATTTGGTTTATAAATTGAGAGCGTTAAATGAGTACCCCAAATGACATGAACACAGCTCAAACATAGTTATTAACAAATATAGTTATTAACGGCCAAAAATAGTCATTTTTATGGCTGACTGAGTGACATATAGGTCATAAACCTTACCCGCTTCCAGATAACCTAGAAAGTTCAAATGTAGCATCCAGCTACCTAGCTGGATGCTACATTTGAACTTTACACAAAATCACCTGATTATGTGTATATCACCGTCAAATGGCAAATATCTAATGTAAGATTATAAAATATCTTGAGAGATAGTAAACTCTCGATATATTNTTGAACTTTACACAAAATCACCTGATTATGTGTATAGGTATATCACCGGCAAATGGCAAATATCTAATGTAAGATTATAAAATATCTTGAGAGATAGTAAACTCTCGATATATTGTCAACTGAGTACTGACCATTTGAAATACATTTTTACGCATCAAAATTTGATAGTCCATAATCTCTCGAAGTCATTCCGAGAAATTATCCGGTGACATAGCATCATCTGCCTAGCCTTTTCCCAACTATATTGGTTTCGGCTACCAGTCAAAACGGATTCTGCTGAATACCAGTTTTTACGTGGAGCGGCTGCCTACCAGACCTCCACAACCCATTAACTGGGTAATACGGTACTTCTTGGCAAGACTGGTGTCAGATTTTCTGGCTACTGACAATCCGTAACGACTGCCAAAGATTTACACATCAAATCTAATTTACTATGACGTGACTGCACTTTCTT
Source organism: Mamestra configurata (assembly GCA_002192655.3). NCBI lineage: Eukaryota > Metazoa > Arthropoda > Insecta > Lepidoptera > Noctuidae > Mamestra > Mamestra configurata. Next base: position 959 of record NDFZ01002554.1, read on the forward strand.
GCTAAAAATATAAAACGTTTCAAATGTAAGGCTTTTAACTCGGGTTGCGCGAGGCCCCTGCAAGAGCAAGTCCCGTGCTTTCTGCTTGCCACCCCTTAAGGCCGCCTCTGCCTCGCGAAGACTGATCGCCGAGGTATCGAGGTGTCGAGTTGGTGAAGAAACGGCGCTAGGACAAAGCGCGCGGCGCGCCTGCAACACAACATGTATTCACACATGTGTGTGTGTGTGTGTGTTGCTATTGCAATTTTGTAAGTCATGAAAAAAGTGAGTAATTTATTAAGGTTTTGGGTAAATTGACTAAATGATGATGATTGCTGAAGATTTCGGAAACAGTCATACCATCAAGGATATCTATTACCCGTGTGAAGCCGAGGTAGGTTGCTAGTAATTTCTAAAGCTCAGTAGCTACATTTTCGAGTTTCATCTCAAATCGTCTCGGTTCGGTCATTCCACCAATTCGGACTAAACGTTTCCAAACATCCTTTATAATGCGCACAGCAAAGGAGTGGAACTCTCTGCCTGCGTCTGTGTTTCCGAACGCATACAACCATAATCTCTTCAAGATTAGAGTGAACAGGCTTCTTCTGGGTAAGCTCGCTCCATCGTCGACTTTGTCTCTGTCATCTATGACCTAGACTAGAGTCAGGAGCAAACCCATGTTAAATAAAAAAATAAATACTTAAAAGAAATAAACTGTGTGACGCAATCTCTTTATAAATCTTTAGTCATCTTCGGGTTATTATAGAAAACATTTTATAATAATAACAGATCCTTTATTTCAGGCAACTAAGGCCCATAAAACACAATAAGTACATATATAAGTATAAAACAATAACTATTAACTAATACATATAATCAACCACTTCAAATAAACCACGAACAAAAAACGCTGAACAGATTGAAATTCTATTAAAAATTCAATATCCAAAGAATTTACCTAACCGTATCGAACTACTCTTGATTAAAAATTTAAACTGCACTGCAGTGGTAGCCACAAAGGAACTTTACAAAACCAATCGTGCTTTTGTATTTGATATTGCATTTAAAAGTGGTTGGACAGAACAGTTAACTGAGATTGTTCTAGGCAACCCTCCTTTCCACAATTATCAAAAACTTGTACAAAGGCGGACTTAATGCCTTAGACATTTTCTACCAGTCGACCTTATTGTGGTGCAGAGACAAAACATGATAGGTGCAATTATATTTTGAAATAGCTGCTGTCCGCGGTTCCGCCCGCGTGAATGTCGAAAATTATCCCAAAGGAACATACTTCCGGGTTAAAAAGTTATATGTTATTCCAGACTATAATCTACCTCTGGGCCAAATTTCATCAAAATCCGTTCAGCCGTTCTGACGTGATTGAGTAACAAACATCCATACATACAAACTTTCGCGTTTATAATATTAGTAAGGATAAGGAAGTAAGGAAGAAACTGTCTTCCACAACAATATCAGGAGAATGTTCTCCTCCACATGCCAACGGCAAATAGATTCAGATTCACGGGTATTTTTATTTGAGAGGTGGGTTCCATTTCTGAGATTCTCCCTCTAGTGTGTCTGCAATCCACAGGGAAACTAGAGAAAACTTTCAACGTATGGGTAATGAAACATAAAAAAACCGGCTAAGTGCGAGTCTGAGTCGCGCGCCAAGGTTTCCGAACGAATAGTTTTTTTTCTTGTGTTTGTTTTTGAGCAAATGTTTAACCCACGAGCGAAGAGACGGAGTAATACAAGAATCCCGAATGCAGTGTGGGATTCAAGCTAGCCCAAGGCAAAGACACCTTTATCCCGGAGGAGCATACTCTACTTTTCACAACTACTGCGAGAAAATTGTGCTCGCACCATGACTCTAGGTGGCTGTTCACCGCGAGCGGCGCGCGTCGGCCTCTACTGCTAGGAGCACGCGTCAGAAGCTGTGCCCCCATCCACCACCGGGCAATAATATTGAACTGATTTTCATTAGAACCCATCGGGCAATAATGTGATTTTAGTTTAGAACCTCATTTTGACCGCGCGACCAGCACCTAGCAGCTGAGGCCGACGGGCGCCGCTCGCGAGCCATGATGATTGACGTTTTCGTGATGGTAGTGTGAAAATTATTTTAGTGTTGGTTAGCCCATTTATTGAGGAAGACTATAATTATAACATCAAGCTACAACCAATAGAAGCGGAGTGCGTGTCAGCTAGTGTCATAATAAGAGCACAAAGACCTCACGATGCATATTACTACGCCTGCTCAGCCAATTCGATCCAGCCCGTCCCTAGCTGTCCTCTCCCCAGCGACGCCCTAAGCCGAGGCCCGTACCCCACAGGGGGTGCCCTAAGCGTGTAGTCGCTTAGTTTGTAAGTTTTTTATAAGCCCTGGCTGGAGGCTTTAATATTATATTAAGGCCACCACAGGCAAGCCCGGTTAAGCAGTCGACAACCTTATAGGTAGAACTGCGAGAAGCCACTCATAAAAAAAACAAAACGCCTGCTCATTCGTCCGTCCTACTTGCAACGTAATTGCATTCAAATGTAGGTACCTACTCTTAAAAGAACAGAGGAAGCCAAAGAGACTGCGAGCGAGTGGTAAACTGAAACTGGTGTTTTAGTCGCAATTTTAGATATTATTTTCAATGTTAAAAAAGGGATACTTAGGTTTTTCGCTTATTTATGAGTAGGTACCTAAGGTTATTAGCTGGTTTGGGAAAGTGAAAAGTACCTATCACGATATCAAATTAATTTATAGGCTGATAATGTTACATAGGTAATCGAACTACTTTANTGGATTTGAACTGAAACTGGTGTTTTAGTCGCAATTTTAGATATTATTTTCAATGTTAAAAAAGGGATACTTAGGTTTTTCGCTTATTTATGGTTTCCCAAACCAGCTAATAACCTTAGGTACCTAACCTAAGGTTATTAGCTGGTTTGGGAAAGTGAAAAGTACCTATCACGATATCAAATTAATTTATAGGCTGATAATGTTACATAGGTAATCGAACTACTTTATGTTTTTGTTTATTTTATCCCACCAAAAACGATATGAAAGAAATCCTAGGTCCCTCTTTATAACGGCTTCGCTGAATTGTATCCCAAGTTCTCTCAAAGTTCTTTAAATCATTTCTCATATTATACACTTATGCACAACAAAAGAACATTTAAATTTGTATTCGACATGGTTTTTTTATGTTGTCACACGTTATAATTTTACTTTACAAAAAGGTTCCACAACTTACGTTTTTGTTCATACCATCTTTTTTATTTATTTTTTTAAGTGTAAGTCCACAGGTGACATAAGCTAAGGGCTTATGTGCTTTAACTAAACCACCTTCATCCTGGATCAATTTTATTTGTGAGCTATCCCAGACGAAATTTCATAGGCAGCTCGCGTGTAAAGCCAGGGATAAAATAGATTTAAAGTGAATTTATAGGTACGTAAGTGCTAAAAAGGTAACATTAAAACTGTTTGTGTATTTGGTTCGCATGCATTATCTAATACCTTTAAACGAGCAGTTCTTGTATAAGTATTGTAGGTACTTACATATTTATAATCTGAATCTCGGAAACGGCTCCAACGATTTTCATAAAATTAATTATGCAGGGGGTATCGGGAGCGATAAATCGATCTAACTAGGTTTAATTTTATAAAAACGTTTACCAAAACAAAAACCGAGCAATGCTCGGTCATCCAGGTACTTGTTTTAAAATGTTCTCCTCCGTACCTACTTAACTCAAATTATTATTTTATTTTGGACGGAAGGGCAGCGGAGGCTTAGTGATAGAGTTCCGTTGGTTATCCTTCGAGTGCTGAACCCTTATTAAAACTGTTCACTTATTAAATCTGGCGACAGAACATTGCAGTAATACTCCATATTGGAACGTATAGTAGGTGCTAAACAAATTTGCAATAGCGGTCATTGAACAATCAAATATCTTGGGCATTTTCTCACTGACGACCTTAGAGACAATGTTGATATTGATAGAGAGCGTAGGGCATTGGCAGTCCCAGGCAACATATTGGCCCGAAGATTCGCTCGGTGTGGCAAACAAGTAAAAATAACACTTTTTAAAGCTTACTGTCAGTGTTTCTACACGGGGAATCTTTGGGTCGACTACACCAAAAGAACGCTGGATGACCTACGCATTCAGTACAATAATATTTTTAGAATGCTGTTGGGACTGCCACGATGGTGTAGTGCGTCTGCTATGTTTGCACAAAACCGAACTGACGGCTTCCACGCCGTCATTCGCAAGAAAACCGCGTCGCTGTTGTCGAGGTTGCGGGCGAGTGGTAACAGCATTCTAAAAACTATCGCGGAGAGTATTGACTCGCCAATTATTAAAAGTTTTGTGAAGAGGACAGTCATGAAACATTAATTTGTGAATGTCCTTTTCACATTACTAATTTTACTGTCTGTTTTTCCCAATTTATTTTAAGTACTAACACTAGAATTAAGGTAGGTAATATTACTAACACGATGGATCATTGTTGTCCGAAAATAAAGAAGTTATTATTATTATTATTATTATTGACCCACCTACATTTGTAAACATTCTTAATTTCAAAAACGGAAAAAAAGACATAAAGCTGTCCTGAATCGACATCTATCGTGATCCTTTACATTTTCTAGCAATGAAAAAAGAATCATTCCTTTGTTTTCCGGGTATCTACGCAGTACGCTACGAAGAGATATCAGGGAAAGGTCAATGTACTTTATAGCATTTATCTGTCGCCTACCATAATGGCATGTTCCGTTCCATTCCACGTTCCAGTTCAGCGTTTATATCTTTTCCATAATTCATTAAAAATAAACAAAACGAAATAAAAAATAGGACACCAAAAATAATAGTAATTCGTGATTTTTGTATTAAAATAATAGGCATTACACTGACATAAATTTTTTCCAACTTTTGAATTTTTTATCGACTGGCGTGAACACAGCACATGTAACGGAACGTGATATTTTTAAAAGTTCAGACGGAAACGGTTTTGTTTGATGGAAGTTTGTTTTGTTTTCTTGTGATTAATTTTAAAATATGACTAATATTGGCATAATTATGTGCGTTGTGTAGTGTATTTAATACTTTTGTGTGGACCACTTATCTTCATAAGGTGAAATAATTTATTTTTACAATGTTCCTAAATGTTCACTTTCGTATCTGACACTTTTGCTAACAATTTCTTGTTTGTTTCTTGATATCTACCGTTTACCAGATAATTTGAAGTCGTAACTTCTCAATTACTTATATATATTTACGGTTCAATATATTTTAACCTAGTTGTAACTTGGAAATAGTGTGACATTACAAAATTGCCTCATCGCCCATGTGTATACGAACTCTGCAGAAAAACAAGTCTTCCACTTGCAGTTTATCCACCATTTCACACATATTATCATATGAAACTCCCTAAATAAGTTACCATTACAATTTCAGCTAAGAAAAAGCTGTAAAAATGCCAAAAACCAAAGCTGTGTCTCCTGCGCGTTCCCAAGGCGGCATTACCACGCCAAAACGCAAAACAACCCGCGGTAGCCGAAGTCTATGCTCCCCAGCTCTGTCGACGGCGTCTGGCAGGCTCACATCGCTCATAGACCAGTTCAAAGACAAGAATATGGAGTCATTTGCACTGTCCCCGTTGAACGGCAGATCTGTGTTGAATGATAATACTGAAATTGAGGAGCCTAGACGTGAGTACATTGTTTTCTTAATCTTTTAATAAGTGTTTTGTCAGTATAAGCAAGACTGTACTTGTTGTTTATAAAGTTGGTGAGTGTGAAGGGCTTTGTGTAAAAATAAATAAACCTAGGAGCAGCCACGATAGTAGATAGGTGTAGTCATGATAGTAATTATCCTCAGTAGCAACTCTGTTATCAGTTTAATCTTAAATTGGATGAAATAAGCCCTTTAACACTAGCTTTTAGATTAGTTATGTAAACAGTTTATGAACTTTGCTAACACTTAAAAAAAAACATTTATTTTTTTAATCCCTTTTGCAACTTATAACTTGAAAGTTTTAAGTAATTTCAAATTTTACAGTTCCCATGACCAAGCTGATGTGTTTTTATTTTTAGATATTATTGGATATATACTATTTAATATTTCATTTGTTCATATGCAGATAAGCATTTGAATGAATGAAAAGCTCACATAATAATAAGCAAACCCACTTTTACCAGCTAAGAAAGTGAGTTTGTCTGTCTGTTACCCTTTTACACTGCTTTACAAGTTAATTAAAATTCAACATGAATTACTTTCAGGTAAAAGTTGGTGGAAGAAACTGGATGAGAACTCCCAAGACGTGATGGAAGTGTTAGAAGATAATAAGTTGACAGTAAACAATCCCATTGAGGAGTTTGATATTGAAGTCTTGAGGTACTTTATCTTGTCCTACTTTTCTACTAATATTATATAAGTGAATCTCTGTAAATCTGCATGTTTGTAATCCAATCATGCCTCAATGGCCAAATATAGGGGATAGAACCTTTGCGCATAGACCCCCGGTCACCATTTTTGTTTGTATGCGTAGAGCACAAACAAAAAATGGTAAGAACATGGTGCCCTAAAGTGTCACATTGCCGAGATATTTTGAGGTAGTTGTCGCCATGTGACAATCAGGACCATCTTAAAAATTAAGTGCTGCAATAGTTCCCAGCTTGATTTTACCATTTATTGGAAGAAAGTAAAATTATGAACACGTGAAAACCACTTTATTAAGAACTTCATTATTAAAATTGTTAAATCAAGCCAAGAATGAAAAATCAGAATCAGAATGTAATCTACCGCATATAAGCATGTGATTAGTATTTTTTTTATTTAATTTATACTTTGTTGCAAACATTTTTTTGTTTCTTTAAGTGTCTTCAATCGTCAGTAAAAGTTGTTCATAATTATGAGTACAATAATCCCTTAAGTATTGCGTTTATTCTGTTACACATGGTATAAATGTCTCAGTGTGCGCCGCCATTTTGAGAAAAAATTAAAATAGCTGGTGGCTACGCCAGCTCCTGTAGAAATATTTTTCTCTGCCTGATTGTGTAATTTTGTATATATATACTATAATATAATAAAGCTGAAGAGTTTGTTTGTTTCAATGCACTAATCTCTGGAACTACCAGTCGGATTTGGAAAATTCTTTTTGTGTATGATAGCCACATTCATGAGGAAGGCTATAGGCTGTACGGGAACGGGGAATTCCTATGGGAATAGGAAAAACGGGATAACGCGTACGTTGCGGGCAACAGCTAGTATAATATATAGGGATAGGGATGCCCTCTTCTATGACCACTGTTAACTCTCTCAAGCAATAATGGTTTGAATAAGAAATTCTCTTTTTTGACTTTTGAAAATATTTAAATAAAGGTTTGATCTCTCTGCGGTTTTAACCCAATATACCATTTTTGCAAGGATATAAAACTAACCATAATTATACCTTCTTCTATTTTCAGCCAAGAAAAAAAGAACTACACTCTAGACCTACCTGAAAGCAGTGACAATGAATCAATCAACAGCATTGTTCTCCCACAAAGAAGGCTCTTCACACAGAAAGAGCACCAACCTCAAAAGAAGTTTGGCCATCTAATAGACAACAGGGAATCATTGGCCAAACTCCACAAGACCAACAACACAAACATTGATAAGACAGTAAACGTTGGAACAAGAGAACTATTTCAAAATGCAAAAAGATCCAAACCAATTTTTCCAGCTGCGCTACTTATTATATCCCCAAATAAAACAGTAGGTGATAAAACAAGAGAAAATGCGCTAGCAGATCCCAAACCTCAAGTAAGGAACATATTTGGGAAACGACCAGCAAACAAAAGAAAGAATATGTTTGCTGACTTCATAGTGTCTGAAAGTGAGGATGAAATACCCGATATTGAACCTAAAGTATTCGGTTTTCAAAAGAAACTAGAACAACGGCGAGTTAGTTCTGTATCTAGGGGCAGGGAAGCATCCCCGGCGTCAAGCATTACTACTGACATAGAAATGGATTTCAGGATGATGCTACCATCCTCGACTATGGTTGAGAACCAACTTGAAGAAATGGTAGCAAGCACACCTGTAAAACGAGCTAGACTCAGCAAATTATCAGAAGCTAAGGAATCTGAAGCAGGAACTCTACAAACAACAACTTCTGATAAAACAAAGCAATCCAATAAATCAGCTTCTTCTAAGAATAAGTCCAAAGCTTCACCTGAAATGAAAGACAAATCGTTAAATAGTTCTAGGACCACTAGAAGTATGTTGAAGAATGCTTCGAAACTTGAAGAAAACATGAATACTTCTATAAAACAGAATACCAAAGGCAATAAGTCTAAAAGTAAGATTTCTTCTAGAGGTGATGAGTTCGATGTAAGTCCAACCAAGACAAATAAACAAAGTGCCACACTAAATAAATCTCAGAGTCAAAACAAGAGTAAGACGAGAAACAGTCCAAAAACAATAGAAACCGAAATTGAATCGGACGAAAACGCTGCAAACGTCGTAAATGCTATAAACAACGTAACTCGGGTCATAAACAAATCGACAAACAAAAGTCTTCCAAATACTACCTCAAATAAAAGTGTAAATGAAAAAGAACGTACAGTAACTCTTAAAGTACATGGTAAAGTAGACAAGACTAGTTCAAACGATGTTGAAGAAAATGAACAAGAGGATGATGAAAATAATTTCACACTAGAATATGAACAAGATGAAGTTATAGACGAAGCAGAGGTCCACAATGAAAATCAAAAAGAAAACACTAAAAAACACAATACCGTTGTATTAGAACAAGATTGCCAAGAAACTCAAATCAATAAATCAAAGAGTAACAAATCCAGTTTGACTAACAAATCAATACAGAAATTACAAAAACCAGCGAAAACCGTTGAAGAATCTGTAGAATCTCAAACTGAGCAATTTTCTGCAGATGATAATGTTGACGGTAATCACGAAATGGTAACAGAGAATGTACAAAATCAAGAGAGTAAAGACGAAGAGATGGTCAACGATGAAATTGATGAAGTAGCTAATAATTCCCACGAAAATATGAATGAAGAGGTGGAACAAGAAAATGTTGAAGAAGTGATCGTTAGTCAAGGAAATGAGGACGAAGCAAATGAAAGCGAAGATAACCGAGACGAAAACAACGCTTTCCAAGAAAATGAAGATGAACACAATGAAAGTCAAGAAGTAGTAAATGAGAGCCTAGAAGTTGAAAACCAAAGCGAGGAAGAAGAGGAAGGTAATGAAAGGGAGAACGAGGAGGATGAAGCTAATGAAAGTGAGCAAGAGGGTGAAGCTAATGAGAGTCAAGAAGTTGCCAATGAGAGCCAAGAAGTTGAAAATGAGAACGAGGAAGCAGGCGATCAAAGCCAAGAAGTCGAGGCTGAAGTAAATGAAAGCCATAAAGTTGGTGATGAGAGCCAAGAAGTTGAAAATGATGAAAGTGAAAACGAGGACGAAGAGGATGAAGGCAACCAAAGCCAAGAAGTCGAGGCCGAAGTAAATGAGAGCCAAGAAGTAGCTAATGAGAGCCAAGAATTGGAAAATGACGAAAATGAGAGCAAGGAAGATGAGGACCAAGCTAATGAAAGCCAAGAAGTCGAGGCTGAAGTAAATGAAAGCCACAAAGTTGGTGATGAGAGCCAAGAAGTTGAAAATGATGAAAGTGAAAACGAGGACGAAGAGGATGAAGGCAACCAAAGCCAAGAAGTCGAGGCCGAAGTAAATGAGAGCCAAGAAGTAGCTAATGAGAGCCAAGAATTGGAAAATGACGAAAATGAGAGCAAGGAAGATGAGGACCAAGCTAATGAAAGCCAAGAAGTCGAGGCTGAAGTAAATGAGAGCCATGAAATCGAAGAAGACGCAAACGAAAGTCAAAAAATCGAAGAAGAGGCAAACGAAAGTCAAGATATTGACGAGGAGGCACATGAAAGCCATATAGTGGAAGATGATGAGGCAGCCAACCAGGATAGTGACGAAGAAATGGAAGAAGATGAAGCGGAAGCAGCCAACGAGACTGAAGTCAATGTATCTTCTGCAAACGAAAGTCAAGAAGTTGAGAATGACGAAGCGGAAAGTGAAGCCGAAGTTAACGAAAGCGCAGAGGTCGAAGAAGATCAACAAATGGAGGACAGTGATGAGGCTGACAAAGCGATCGCTTCTGACCCAGAAATATCTGATCAAGATGACAATCAAACTGATGAAATGGAAGTAGACGGTGATGAACAAGAATCGGACAACGCTGAAGAAAGTGAACACCATGAACACGTCAGTCACGAAGAAAGACAGATTGAAGATCAAAACGAAATAGACCCAAGTGAAGAAATTGAAGAATCGCCAAACGTTACACATGACACCACAGGCAGACATAGAAAGAAGGATCTTAACAAATCCCCTGAAGTGATTCTACACGATAAGACCAACCAAATGGACTCTTTCACAGCCAAAGGCCGTAATACCAGCGTCAGAAAAACCAAAAACAGCATGATTAAAAACCTCAATATCAGACCAAGCTTAGCCCCACCTAGAGACAGTACAGGCTTTTCTGATGGCACTAAAAACTCAAGTGCCGAAGGATCAGGGTGGGATTCCCATAGAACTACCCGCAAAACGTTAAGACAGACTTTCGGCAAAGACTTTACTCCAAGGAAGTCTTTACGGGCCATGGTTATGGAGAAATCGGCGAAAAGGCAGACTGAACATATGGAGATGCATTCAGAAACTGTAAAGTTTCCTCTAGCGAACTCGACGGAGATGCCAGAGGATTCTAATCTTCATGTAGATGACGTTGTGGAGTCCGATCATGAGTTGTCGAGGAGGACTAGGCAAACTACGCTAGAACAGTATTTGCAGAAGATTAAGGAGCAGAATATTGAAAACAAATTTAAGATGGTAAGTGTGCATTTTATTTCTTCGGTATAAAACAAAGTCGCCGTTTGCCTTTATCTGTTCCTTCGCAAACTACTTCTGAACCACGCATCGGATGTGATATGATTTTCACTAATAGAAAGCGATAAATGTTTGCACCCGTACAAACCGGGGCTACTTGAAAATAATCTGCATTGGAGCAGACAAAACTATTTAGTTGATTTATTCATTAGTCGTGTGAGCTTTTTGTCTCAAGGACTCTTATTGTCTTCAAAAACCTGTAATTAAAATTCGATAACGTCAACTGTCGCCATCTTTTCTTTACCTATCGACACAGATAATGAGATACTGTTAATTATATAGTGTAGTTATGTTAATCCCAAGACTTAAATACTTGCAGATTTAAAGCGTCGCTCACGTCCCGGTATCTTGGCCTGACATTTCTCTTGCTACTTTGGACGTTTTCTGGGATCCACGTTGTGGTTGATTTAGCCCATGAACCGATTGACATGCGGCAGACGTGTCCGGCCCAGTTCAATTTTAGCTTGGCGGCTTTTGCGCGCTGCACTGTTTTCCATAATAACATTATTTTTTACTCCTCCAATTTTTTTTAATGTTACAGGAAGCAGCAGTCAGAAACTCCCTGAAAGCCACTGTTACAAACTCACTCAGTCATTTCAAGGTACCAAACAAGCCGGCCCCGCGCCGGCCCAAGCCAATACAGACTAAACCGAAGAAACAGTTAAAATCTATGACTCCTTTCGGAGAGTTACCTTCCGAGGTGATTGAAGACATGAAGTATAAGCCCCCAAAGCGGTTCCAACCGACCAACGCGTCCTGGACCACTAAAAGGCTATATAAGTTCTTGGAGACTAAATTGGAACCTACGTAAGTAAATTCATATGCTGTGACTGTTCCTAGCAATGATTAACCGTTTCTTTTACCGCTACAAATTAACCTTTTGAATGCCAGAGCAAACGCATCAGTGTGCCCTCGACGCCAAACCACAAATTCGCCGTTTTTTTTTGTCAGTGGCGTGTTGGACACTTTCATTAGTCGGCTATAACCGACCGTGGCGGTTAAAAGATTAATTTCAGCCATGCTAGAGGTTTTAGGCATAAAGTTATATCCGCAAGCATCTAGCTGTTTAAATGTAATGTTGATTATTTTGCAGCATAGTGCAAGTTGTGGCAAATACAAAATAATATGTTATTCCATCAAATATAGTTATCAGTTAGCAGCTCCTCGTTAATTTTTTCATGAAGATACCATAGTAAAATTTGTTAATTATTTAGTTGGTAACTACTTAGCAAAAGCCTTATCCTTCATTTCCAAAGTGTGTGATTTTTGTACAAAAGTTGTCCAGACCGACATACTACTACATATATTATTATTCTTAAGTAGATTATTCTGTAGTTGGTCCCCACCATCGTGGTGGCATCACAGAAGTGTCGACGGCAAGTATTTATTAGATGGCACTGTCCTCACTATGCACATTCCATATTCAACAAATAATAACGTAATTCAAAACACAGATACGACTACAAAGCGCGCGTGCGGGCGGAGAAGCTGGTAGAAACGATCTACTTGTTCGTTAAGGACTTGCGTCGCCACGACGTAGCGCCCGCAGCCGCCGTGGACCAGCTGAAGCACGAGCTCGCCAGGCTCAACATTGTCCGAACGCACTTCGATTTCTACGATTTCTTCCACGAGTTTATGCCCAGAGAAGTTCGTATTAAGGTGAGTTTCTGATTTACTTTGGTATGTATCTATCTGTTGGGGTATGGTTTATCCGCACTTAGTCCTGATGTTGGACTATTGTGCGTAGGCCATGGCGGCCGTCATTCCAACCAGCCAACCAACCTCTTTGAGATGTATATGTCGAGATCTATGGGGAATCTTGTGACGATAGAGGATTTCTTCTTTCATGCCGATATACAGGGTAGTTGGTAATTAAGTGCGTTCCTTGAAAGGGGTTAAACTAGAGCTGGGGTCCATATTGGGTGGTTTTCGAGTTATCGATGTTGAACCCTAGCGATATTCGCTTAGGTTTTTACAACAGTATGACTACCGCATAGCCACTCGGTTATTGCTCTGGGTAGCAAATACTGCTTATGTGAACGGTACTGGTTCAATACTCAGAATTAAGGACTTTGAATATAAAACACTCTTTATAAACTTTGGAGATCAGCTTTATTACTATAGTTACGGCGGTACAGTAACACAGTTTAATTTAGAGATACAGTGTAAGTGACTAGCANTCCGAAAAATATGAAAATATAACACGATGTTGCCATTTTAGTAAAAAAAAAATATATTTCGGTTTTATATTTTAGTTTAGCGACACCTATCGGCGCATTAGAGTACCAATGTCAAATAACACTTGTTAAGAATAATAGATGGCGCTAGTTTCTTTGGTTTTGTTGTTCACGTTCCAACTGTCCCCCCCCCTGGTGACTAGCACCGATGGCGAAGCACGAATGAACGATGCATGGCGGGCATACCACTTAAAATCTTAAATGCCCGCCGACTAGTTTATTATTCCCACCATTTTACTTGCTTAAGATTGGTCGACGATAACTGTCAGTTTCGACCAATCACATGAAGTCAATACAACTACTTTTGATCATACAAGTTCATAGAAATGATTACAAATTAGTCAAAATAAACATAAATAATTATAGGCATATTTAAATATTTATAACACTTAGGTCTGAAAAAGCCTAATATCGCGTTGCCCAAGACTTCGTTGTTTTTTCTTTAAAATATTACCTTTTGTTTCAGGTTGTTCCCGACATCGTAAACAAAATAGCTCTCCCCCGCCACGGTGTCTTCTCAGATATCCTGAGAGGAAACATAGTACATGAATAACAGTATTTTAAGATAATGACTTGTGATTGATGTTATTAAATATAAAATGTTTGAAGATCTTTTAAAACTTCGACCGAGAATCCCTTTTTTATTTCGAAACTCCAGTGAAGACTTCTGTAGCCCAATGTTTACTGTAGCCGTGCTCAGTTGGCGGACTGCGCGGGCGGTCAGCAGCACGTGTATTTTGATCAGTGACTAACTGCTCGCGCAGCACGTGTCCCATACACGTGCTGCTCGAGCAGTTAGCCAATAAACGGACTGCTTGTAGCAGCTTGATACTGCCATTGCTAACTACCGCAGCGGTCGGTTTCAACTGTTAGATCAATCACAATGTTATACAAAGCAGACGTGAGATGGAGGAAATCACTGCGCGCGAGTTGTCGGCAGATCGAGAAGCCACTGTAAGCCAGGATGGTTTCACAGCTGTCCGGGAGACCCGTACGGGTAGCGCCCGCAGTGCGCCGCAGTTGAAACGAGGGTTTACGATACGGTAATGTACCGGTTATACGGGCTCTACCCAGAGCGGGTCGTGTACGGACCAATCCGCGACGCTGTGAAACAATATTCTAGCGCCTCACGTGTGTCTCCGTTTCAGGAGCCCGTACGGGTCTCCCGGATACCTGTGAAACCGAACAATTACTGATTGACCGCACGATGAAACATCGCCGTGCAGCTGATCGCTCGAGCGGTTTCATTGCCCACATCGACGATTCCCTTCGGAAAACCTTGAATTTGGATTTCTGAGACTCGGCTAAGGATCAAGTTTGATCACCCTACGGTCACGGTGATCAAACTTGGTCTTGTTTAGATAATACAATACGCACTTGATGATGAACTTCAGGGATAAAGGTAGGTCGCCTGTCATCAACGCCGGCGGCCCAAGCTAGCAAGTATGCGTGTGTTGAAAGAACAGTTGTAACACTACTAACACTATCCTACAAATTTTGTAACTGTGAAAATATTTAAGGCCTGGGAGCTCTGGGATCTTACTCTACTTTCATACTAATATTATAATGTCTGTCTGTTACCTCTTCACGCTAAAACCGCTGAACCGATTTAGATGAAAATTGGTAAAGAGATATTTTGAGTCCCGGAAAGGGCTACCTTTTGTCGCGAGAGAGTTTGTATGGAAGTCCGTCATTATTGAAGATTAACCCATGAACCTTTGTATTTAGGCACTTCATAAAAAGTAAATAAACATATGATCAAGCGTTTTTGAAAAATTATGATCTTAAAAATAAAAATGGCTGCCCAAAGTAACTTATTCCACGCGAAGTCGCGGGCAAAAGCTAGTATTATCATAAACCTTGTTCGTAGTTCGTGTTCGTGGTTACTCCTTCAAATCTTGGGTTGTGCGACTAATTAGCGATTAAATTTGGAACAAAACAGATCTTCACTAGGTGCCCTAGTTTTTGAGATATACTTGTGGCCAAGCTGGGGAGAAAATCGTCCACCTATAAACCCTTATATCTTTTGAACCAGTGACCGACAAATTAAGATATTTGGCGACAAATTTCGACTAATTAGCGACTAATTTTTGTGTTATCAAAATTAAAATCCCTGATGGTGGCCTCGGTTCGAAGAAAGCATCAAATTAAGATTCACTTCGTCGTATTCTGGATAAAATGCGTGTGTCGCAGACACACGCATTTTATCTCTATAATGTGTGCATTGCGTAGGTACTGGAGATAGAGGCCAAAATTATATAGATAGGTATACATTTTTAGATTGATGCTTCGGCTCTCCTGTGCTCGTCAAGTGTGCCTAGATCTTAAATCAGTACAAGTGTTACGTGTCATCAGGCCATTGTAGTTACACCATAAAAGACAGGCCCGTGAAAGAAAAAAAATAAAACAAAAAATTCGGAATCTAGGACTTGTTTATTTTGAAAATATTGGGATACAAATGTAAACCTATGTTACAAATTACAATACAATGGAGCACCATACACATAAAATTATATTGCAATAATATAGGTACATACAGAGAACATGTTTCAACGCAATACAAAAAATACACATCTCACTTACATGACTTACGACTATTATGTATAGAAGGGAAAAGGCGAAGCTTAGTCTAAGTTAATCTCCTAATTGGGGCACATTGACTCTAACATTCCTTAAATATAGGTATATCAATGTCACCGGAAAATTGCAAACGCCGTAAGATTGTAAAATATCGAGTGAAATTGTAAACTATTTTTTGTTAACAATACACGCGTGTATAAATTGGAAACTATTAAATTTGGATGGGATTTATTGTATTCAAAACGATTTTTTCATAATATATCGAGAAATTATAATCTAATAAGGATTTATTACAATCTTACGGAGTTCCGAATTTTCCGGTGACATCATTATTGCAAGGCTGGATATTCATAAGAAAAAATTAAACAAATGTAAACTCGTGAGTATATAATAATATTATGTAGATCAAAACATCATTCATACAGGAACAATACTATTATTGTTCCTGTATGAATGATGTTTTAATTAATATTTTCATTAATATTTAAAACTTTGTGGAAGTCAAGTTACTTTGGAAATGAAAGACAAAGCCGCGTATCCACTAGGCAACATTTGACGCGCNATAGTCATTAATATTTAAAACTTTGTGGAAGTCAAGTTACTTTGGAAATGAAAGACAAAGCCGCGTATCCACTAGGCAACATTTGACGCGCAACACGTGACGCCCAACCTGTTCGGTAACGTTGCGCAACAGCGCCAGCTGGCGCACAATATGAAAACGATACTTAATAATTGTTGCTCGTTGCCGTTAAACATGTTGTGCATCATGTCGCGCGTCAAATGTTGCCAACTGGATACGTGGCTACGTTTTTATGTCAAAAATTAAAAGCGTAGATTAATGATAAAAACTTACGTAAATTAACTTCCGGACATATTTAAATCATTCCTTCGCCATGTTACGTAGAGCCAAATAACAGTGCAATGTGCGATACTAATAAAATAACATCTGCTAAGTTATCTGTACATACAATAAAAGTGATTTTGTTCGTGTGTAAAAATAGGCATCTGTAATTCTGTACATTTGAATACTATTGTGATTTTGCGAAGCGTAAAGTTTATAAGACGCTGACAGGTGGCGCCACTGAGTATAAATGCAATCGCTTTGAGTGCACAAAGTTCGATCCAGCCCGTGCTTGGCTTTCCTCCCCCAGCGAAGCCCAAAGCCTTGGGGCCCTTAGCGTGTAGACACCTAAGTTTAAGTTTTGTGTAATCCTGGCTGGAGGCTTTAAATTTATATTAAGGCCGCTACAGGCAAGTCCGGTTAAGCAAACGACAACCTCCTAGGTGACCTGCGAGAGGCCACCCATAAAAAAACTGATCACATTTACGAATATAGTCGCCTTCTGTAAGCGCCCTAAGTGCTACATAATTAGCTAAGCATAAAACATTGCAAAAGCTAACAAATTGTGACCGATATTAATACCTAAGAAAAGGAACCTCTGCAACTAAAATACTAAATTCATTAATAAAAAATGCAGTGTTTAAAGTACATTCAGCAGTGAGCGTCTTTTTGTGACAAGATTAACTTTGTGTTCAAAATAGTTTTTTAAATTTTTTAACTTTTTGGCACTACTTAGTCGATTTGTACCAAAATGATTCCAAAATACATAATTTCATTTCTTTACAGTCAATTAATAAATGTCATTAAAAATAAAAATTACATCATTGATCTATTCACTACCACGGCTTTTCTCCAAAAACGTATTACATTTTCTAAGTACAGCTAAAAAGCTTTAATAAAAATGCAGTCAAAGGTATAATTAAAGCAGTCAAAATTAAATTGAAGCCTACATTAAACACTAGTACACAATAAGGAGTACATCAAAATATTTATTCATTCTTCACTTTGGCCGAAATGTTGGCTACTCCGATTTTTGTGTTGCCAANAATGTTGGCTACTCCGATTTTTGTGTTGCCAATTAAATATAATAAACTAGTATGCTTTATAAATACAAATGCAGAATAGTCTTTATTCAAATAATGTTAAAGCCTAAAATATAAAATTTTCATAAATAAATGGCAGTCTAATGACTCAATAATAAGTCTAATAAAATGAACTTAGAAACTAAGCTAGAAAATTACTAACGCAGTTCATAACAAGCTCTTGAAAAATCAATAACCTAACTACATAAATTCAAATTATTGCTTCATATTCAAACAAACGATAGTAAAGCGATAATAACAATATTTTCAATTAAATCAGTTTTTACTGAATCTGGTAATAAAAGCCGAACCTTTATAAATTCTACATTTTCGTCATTAAAAAAAATAACCTCACAAATTCTTCGATCTTTATAACTCGCATTCTTGGGCCA
>NDFZ01002555.1:0-19014 GCA_002192655.3 Mamestra configurata
AAACACAGTAGTTATCTAGTTCGGTATTTATTTGCTGTGTACACATCACTTTTGTGCAATTATTCTTTTAATTAAAGACTGACTTATTCGTACCATGAAGTATAACATAAGGTTAAATAATATTTTTAGAAAACTTCTATGATGTGAAACTGCTTTCCTATAACTAGCAATAACATCCATGCGACAGATAAATATGTATTTTAAGAATTGTTTGTCTATTATTTTGCAATTTGTAGTGTGTGGGTAGTAGAATTTTAGATAAATATGTATTTTTAGAATTGTTTGTCTATTTTGCAATATGTAGAGTGTGGGTAGTTGTGTATGTGTATATGTGTAGTTTATTATTATGTAAATAGTGTTACTCTTTGATTGCTGTAATTTGTATATTATGTTTGAGCTACTATGATATGAAGATTTTGTAGTGTTATTAAGACACAAAGTAAACAAATAGTTGTTATGAACTACTATATGTAGTTCATAACTAACTAACTAAAAAGATAATTTTGTTCAATATAAAACTAAGATTAGGAGACTCATTGAGAACAGAAAATGTTTTACAGACTTTACGTAAATGAAGAGACCATCCAGTATTCAGTCATTGGCTATTTTTCAGGGAAGCCATTTGTTCAGCTGATTTTATTTGGATCTGCTTACTACCTACTGCTTTTCTTAAATAGATTTTACCATTGGTTGCCCAACAGAATTCATAATTATTTGACTTCGCAAAGTCTCTCGCTAGAAAATGCAACCTCCTGGATTTAGGCGTTAAGTTGTCTGAAACATACATTGGCTGTGGGTCATTGGTGAATCCCATGCATTTGGTATTTAGTTGATCTTGCTTGTGCAATGTGTTGTATTTCCTCACGGCTGTTATTAATTTTGATTTAAGCATGGGAGATGTCATTTCAGCTATGACTATGTTTGACCCTTTGATCGGTAGGCGATAGATGTCTCGTATATCTGACTGTGACATACTCACGCTCACGGTGTGGGCCATCTTAAGCACCAGGGCAGCGATGGAATCCTTGTTTTCGTCTGTGGTTTTCGGTAGATTTTTAATTTCCAGTTTTGAAAGTCTTGATATGCGCTGTAGTTCGTCAATGGATTCTTCCAGGGTCTGAATATGGAGGTTGTACTCATGGTGTTTCTGTTCCAAGTTTTTGTATTTCATGTCCAGCTCAGTGCATCTGTTACTTATGAAATCCACAGACATTTCCATTTCTGTATTAGTACTTTTAATGTTCTGAATTTCTTCCTTAATTGATTCGTGTTGATTTTTGACTTCAGAGATCTCGCGCATTATTTTGGACATGGTGGATTCTTGATCTTTTTTCCAGGACTCAAACGTAGACGTGAGTAATGACTTGATTTCTTCTTTAAATGTACAGAATTGGTGTTCAAAATCTTCTGAGCCTGGGTGCCGGCGTTTTATGCGGGTTGAAATATTACTAAATTCCTGAGAACTTGCTTTAGAAACATCAGGTTCCGAGCGGCAGATGTTCCCTTCTTGAGTCGATGGAGGTGGTGAACGATGCATTGTTCTGCGCAAACTCAATGATTCACCTATTGCAGAATTACGTGCAATATTGATATCGGTCGAAAAAAAAACTTGTTTTTCGTTTCAGCAAGTAATTATTATTTCTTACTTTAATATAATAACGTTGTTTTTTTTACAGAATGAAACTTCCAATTTCAGCATGTGTTTTTATATGATTTTAAAATTCAGTAATCAGTAACACATTTTTGAGTCCATAATGTCCCCAAAGGGTTGTTTAATGGCGGACACAACGTAAGCTGTTCCATACTCCGAGCTCCCGCATACCGCATGCAATTATTACAAAGATTTTACGATAATACCATTTGTTAATTTCATCCCTCTGAAGGGAAAATAAACAAAGAAAACTGGCTTGGCAATAATTTTTAGCTTGTTAATTTATAGTCTTAAAAACGGCCCCGGCTTTCTTAGAATAAAAGTGTTTTATGCGGAAAACATCTTCTGAATACGCATTACTTGTGATATTTTTTTAAGGTTCTTCTTCTTCTTCAGGTTATGACAGGTTTTTGATCATTCATGATTCACACAAATTACGAAACAGTATTTAAGTTAATATCGTAATAGATATAATGTTTTATAGGATGTGCAGGTTATTAAGGTACCTTTGTAATAATTTAAACAGAACTTGATCCTTCCAAGAATATATATATATAAAGAATAATAGTTTTGTTTCCTAGTAAAGTTTTGCTGATTAGTGAAAATATTCCTGATAAATTGAATTTGATAGTAAAAATTATGAAAGTAAAAAAATGATAGTAAAAATTCACCATCCGTCATGTTTCCTGTATAAAAAATATGATTCTATTTTGTCCGTTGGCACGTTGGTTAGATTATCAAAAATATTTTTTTTTTGAGGTAAAGTTTACTTTTTATTTACACCTGTTTTAATAAATACTTAACTTACTATATACACTAGAAATAAAAATAAAAACTCCTAACTAAATTAACCTTAAAATACGGCGTCAAAAAATTCATCCGCAACGCTGTCGACTGGAAGTGTACACAAAAGACTGGCGGCAGTGCCACGTTGTCACCCTAGCCAGGCCTTGGGTCACTTGAAGTGTCAACTAAGCGTCTTGAGAGATCAAAAATATTGGAAACGTATTTATTGCTTTATCAAACCAATAAAGTTGACAACACATCAAAGATCAGGAATGAGGGATTTTTTCGTCACTTCTTGTTCACGTCGACGTGACGTCATGCGAAGTTTTAACGTACTGTAGCGTCTTCATGTTTTGTTTAGTGAGAAAAGAAATAAAATAAAATACGTGTCCAATATTATTTGGTTATCTAACTGACGGACTAAATAGGTTTTATAAGGAATCTACCCTTTTTACCAGAACCCCATCAAAGTAGGAAACCCTTGATAGGTCTTTCAAGACGTACCTAGTTACTTACTACTAACGGCCGGTCTCAATAACGTATGTACCTTTAACCAACTGGCAAATTAGGCATGGTTTGAAAGGCAAACATGTCGTTTCAGCTACTGTTGGTAGCTAATTTGGTTAAGGGCAGATACGTTATTGAAACCGGCTGTTAATTACAATTCATTCTACTATTGTCAGTTTCACGATCTGTTTTCTGTCTCAAGAACAACACGCAGTTCTATGCCTGTTTACAATTCAATTCATGGAACAAATCTGTACAATTTGGAACACGGTTTGTTTTCTCACGTCAAACCAATATATTGTAAAGGTAGGTCTTACTCGTATCGACTGGAATCCAGACTTAAGTAAATATTAAACGGTGAAGCCTGAGTCCTCGTCGGCCTACATAAATTCAGTAAGGATAAGACACAACTAATACAATAACTTCTCCTTTTACAGTTGGACGATCTTGCCGTGATTCTACCAGAAAGTTTCAGTATAAACGTTCTCGATTCATTGACTCAGAAATCTGTTTTCCGTTAGTGGACCACCCTTGTATTCACTGCTTTGTTTACGCTGATGGGGGAATGTTTTGACGATGTACCAAATGGTGTTCTGGGTTCTGGCGTTATTAAATTATAAGCGAGGATGTCAGCCGGAAATGTTAACAGTCAGAGACGATGACGTCACGCCTCTGATTATACTCAGCTGAGAGGATTTTTGTTGAAACAAATTAGATATTTCTTGTTAAATGTTGCAGTAAATAAGGAAAATTCTGGAAAATTATTTATTATTTTGTTACTGGGCTACCGCTTGGTGTTCAATGGAGTGTTTGTTATTGTTTTGATCCTATGCCGCAACTTAGTTTACGTATGAAATTGTATATTTTTTTATTGTGTATGTGAGAACTAAAATAAACTAATTTTAACGTTGTCTGTCAGTTTGCGTGCTTTGTACGGCTTACCCAAATGCCCTTTCTTTGGTATTGTTCGTCAAGTCGCTGAGCTCCTTAGTAGTGCTGAGTTGAGCTTCACAATAACTGACAAATGCTTGCACTGACTGGACAGGTGCACTCAAATTTGTATGGTACTTTCTTAAAAGGCCACCTCAGACGTTAACCTACATGGTTTTCAAATGTTTTTTTATTATATTTTGACCATTGTATGGACTACACCTCTGAGTTTGTTTCGGTGTTTCTTGTCAGGGTAGTCAGCTAGGAAACACCGGCTTCATCTAGACCAGTGGTTCCCAATCTGTGGTCCGCGGACCACTGGTGGTCCGCAAGGGCTAAAATAAGGTCCGCGAAAGGTTTAAAATTGCACTCTTTTCACCTCAAAAATGTCTTTGATGCAATCTGATTCTAAGTTTCTTTTGAAATGTGTCTTCTATGACAACACTTTTTAATTTTGATTTCAAAGCATAGTTATACCTACTACAAGTTTTGAATATCTATAAGACATAAGTTTATTTTTGGTTTAACGTAGTTTTTGTTTTTGATTCCTGGTCCCTGCTAGCAACAAAGAAATCAAAGTGGTTCCGGGTTAAATAAAGGTTGGGAACCACTGATCTAGACTAATATGAAAAAAAATAGTGTAAAAGAGTTACTTCTAGCCTCTTTGCAATATAAATATCATTTATCATTTAAATGACACCCTTTTGTTTGCAGTTTATACAAAACTTCCCGATTAATAATATGTATTTATATAGATTACTTACTAGAATTTACTCCGTTCTTAATGCTAGCAAATAAGAAAGAACTTGCTCTACGCAGGTATTACAATTACTCTTCATAATTTCTGTAGCTGACTTAAATTGCACCACACCTGAATGCCCCTCTCCTTCCAAGAAAGTCCTTTATAATGGTCGTTTAATAGGGGATTACTTTGACGGACAGAGCACGGAACACTTATCATGCAAGCCTCGACTTGCACTTGCCCAGATTTTATTTAATCCTTTTAGTCAGCCATGAATTTCCTTCACAGCAGTCTTTATATTAAGTGGATCGCTAGCTAGCCGATTGTAATATAATTTTGTAACGAAAGGGTTCAAAAAGAGTTTAAAGACAGTTTGAAAATGTTTTGCTTCGTATCTCGTTGATTACTTCGGAACTAGCGATAGAACGGCGCAACTCTAGAAATGTACACCGCCAAGTTTTGCCTTCGGTACATCGGCTCCGCATGTAAGAGTAGTTCGCGAACTCCTTTCAACGTATGGCTTAACGCGATGAAAACTATAAGCTGCATGAAATGTCAGCCTTCCAACTTGAAATTCTTAATGAAACTTGAATGTTTGGAAGAATAGTTTCTCAGAACTATTGGCAATAAATTTATGATCAAGAATACCACTCAGAGCCTTTGTTTGCGGTCACGCAGAGTTGCCCGTGGGAAATTAGGGTTCGATTGATACGGATCGGAGCGGGTCGGAATACAGTAGTGAACGCACTCTTTCGTACACCGTTAACTGTATTAAAATACGGTTGACCCGTACGGTTTGGGTCTACGCTTCGGTGTATTGACACAATCAACTCGTCTATGAGTTTAGGTGCAAACCTGAGGTGACGGCACAACGAATTTAGTGTTGCGATATAAAAGGCAATGTTTCAAATTGAAACACGGTAGTTGGTAGGCTGAATGTAGATGAAAATGTTCCTGAATTGTTGTTCTGTGACCTGAATTCCGAGTAAAGTTTTTAGATTGATTTTTTTATTATTGTATGGCCGTTAGAATATTCACAATGAATATTTAGATGTTTTTGGGATTTGATGAGAGTTTTTATTTTAGTATTTTTGCTACGGTTTTATCAGTTAAAAAAAAAAAACATGCTCAAAAATCAAACATTTTCCCACATAAAATAATTCTAAAGGTACTTTCTTGAACCAATTCGGAAAGCGATGAACTGTATTTATCTTTATGAATATCTTACGGAAGACTGAGCCGTTATCTTTCGTGGAAAAGATAACTTTTTGTCTTGAATCAAAAATCAAGTAGATCGGAACAATGGCTGCCGTGTTAAGTTTGTGAAACAAATATAAAATATGATTTTTCATGAGCTCCAGTGGTCACGCACGGCTTTGGGCGTTTCTTTTTATTACTCAAGAAAATTCCTGTTCCTTTTATGTTAACTGGTGCTTTATCGGTGTTGCATGCCAGCGAACCACGCTGCTCCGTGGTGGGGCTTTAATAACAGCGGTTTCGAACTTCCGTGGTCTTACAGTAATGTGGCATTCACCACAGTTAGTTGGGAGAATAGAAAAAGTTAATTATGATATCTACGAGGAAAAATACCTATAAAATACAAGGACAGGTTTATATAAGACGTTATTGTTCAGTTCGAATTGTAAACACACAGATTCACAGGTCTTATAGTGTTTGTTGATTAGATAAGTTAATTTTGACGTGTGTTTTTTCCTTTTCTAATTTATTGAAATCTCTATAGGTTTGCGGTGTTTTCAGGGTTCCGAACCCCTGTATGGAAAACGGAAGCCTTTAGGATCACTCGGTTGTCTGTCTGTCTGTCGATATGTCAGTTGAAATTTGGTACGCATATAATGTTTTATGACCCAAACACGAACGGTTAACAAAAATAAACACAATTTGAAAATGGGGTCACATTTTGGAGAAACATAAGAAAATCAAAAATATTTTATTTATAATTTGAAAATATTAAATTCCGAAGTTATTAAAGAAAATAGATGAAAATTGTCCATTAGCCCTTGTCTCCGAATCTACTGAGCATACAATTTTGAAAAAAATACAGTTGAATAATAATAGGTAGGTAACATAGATAACAGGAAAGCTAATAAAAAGTGAAATGTTAAAAAAAATATTTTTCGTTCGGAACCCTTTGCACGCGAGGCCGCACTCGCACTTGGCCGGTTTTTTCTATACTTTTTTTTTCACGTCTGCTTTAACAATATCATAACTCATTTCGGAAAACTAATTTTGATTCACATTGTTATCGATTCTGTGTTTCATTTAAATGATACATGGTATTTCGTAATCAAAAAATTATTTTACAAATTGCATTTTTTGTTCATTAAGGTTGTATTTTAATTAGTAATATTTTTTTTTCGAATTTGGAGCAAAATTTATTCCGTCTGTTTTCTTTTTTAAAGATGGGAAATCATCAACTGACTTCCACTCTGGGTGGAGCGGAATGGCTTGTCAGACTCTTACTAACTAAAACCCATCCGTGTTCCTTTTAAAGCCCTTTGCGTTCCAGGCCCGCGGTGACTCTATCGAACAATTCTGCAACCCTGGCAGGTATTTCATCTGCTGCAAAACAAAAAAGTTTTAAAAAATACTAACTTACTTAACTGGACTTCTTGGTTCTCCACTCAAAACTGACCCGTTCTAAGGGCCACACGGCTACAATTACTCTCGTCGGGAAGGGCGGTACATATTTATTTGTCAGCAAAATCGCGCTTGCCCATTAGGGTCGGGGAATCGTAAGCACGCAATAAGGAGTTTTCGGAACTTCCCTACATACAGCCGAGTGCCCCGAGCCTAATGTTTATTTCATACGATACCTTTGAATTCAGAATTTCAGACGTCACTTGTTTTTTTTTTGTTTTTCTGCCAGTTTATGGAAATGTGCGGAGGTTTTATCTTGTTATGTGCACGATGAAATATGTATGTATTTGCAATTGGAAATTAGAATAGTAATTGCTTAGTTGTTCCTTTGATTATATCTAGCTACTTTTGATTTCTAATTACTTAAAATAACTATCAAGAAATTATTTGGTTTAAACATTACAATTCTGAAAGGGAAGTCGGGTTATTATACATTATGCTTTCAAGAAAATGTAGACTTTCCGATTTTTACAAACTTAATTAAGAAAATAATGAAACCTGTTACCATTTACTTACTAACTTTGCTTATTTATTTTGTAGCTTTGGGAGCAACTAAACTCGCCTAACTTAAATAAAGTAAATCTCTCCAATTTTATTACACAGAACTGCTACATTAACAATCTTACAACGACATTAGACCTTTCATAATATTGTCATAATAACGTATCGAAATACTTTCGAAGTGAAGTACAATATGGTAACAATAAAATAGTTTCTTTATTGTGGCGGCAGGTGAACCTCTTGGGAAATTAACGGTAGATTGCAACGTCAAAAACTTGATCACATATTGTACTCGTATTTCCTTCAAGTATCGCTCGATGTCGATGTGGGGTCGACGCACGTATTATATTACTCTCACTACCTATAATCATGATTTCTATGAACACATGTTAAGTTAGACGCACACTGTCGCGTGTCACTAGCGCTAATCCGCGTTTTGTTCGACACGAACGTGCGTTTGGTACGAATGCTATAAAACCGACCAACACCGACCGAAAAGCGATAAACTGTTACACCCATTTTTCTAATGGTTCTAATGAAAATGTTTGTCAAAATAATATGTAGAACTCGATTTTTATTCGCAACACACAAATGGTACACACAAGCTAACGATGTCGTCAAGTCTCGTCGTGCTACATAATAGTCCAGCGCGTGTGTGTGCACTCACCCTTTTTGTCAGATCTCCGAACGTTTCGAGCATCCGCCTGATTTGCAGGGGAATCAACTTTATTTATGTGCAGACCTTATTTACTGATAATCTTGGTTTTATTACGAGGGTAACTGTGCCTTCTCATGAATACTACTAAAAGTTACGGTTTGCAAACAAAGCACTAGTTGAGGCGGAAAAATAGGGCGATCCGTTTTTAGGGGCAATACATTTTGTTTTCTCTACTACAGAATAATGTATCTTCTTGATTTCTCCTAGATAGGGACACAACTGCTTATATGTACTCTTTTATGACATATTAGTACCGACATATTTTACTGTGAATATAGGCCACTTAGTGATATCAGGGAAATATTTTCATAACGTAGATTTTCAGACCCAAATTCCTTTGGCGGCATGTCGTGATATAAATACTGTGGGGCCTAGAAAAATAATGGTTGAGCTAACTATATTCGCAAGTTCCACGCAATGAGCCCATCTCTCGTTTTACCTGATGAAATATGTAGGTTAAATTTACGACTTACGCAACTCGTAATAAAAAAAGTCCATTCCGAAAATATTTTGTTAAAACTTCTATACTTATTACGCGGGTTCGTACTTTTTAGAAGTTCCTTACATCACTTTGGGAGCGTGTTTTTGAGTGTGTGTTACTGGAAAATGGCAAACTCCGTAAGATTATAAAATAACTTGAGAGATTGTAAACTCTAACTCAACTGAACATTTTGAATACTTATTTACGTTTCAAATTTGATTTTCTATAATATCTCGAAGTGATTTCGAGAAATTGTGAACTGACATANATGTGTTACTGGAAAATGGCAAACTCCGTAAGATTATAAAATAACTTGAGAGATTGTAAACTCTAACTCAACTGAACATTTTGAATACTTATTATTTTATTACGTTTCAAATTTGATTTTCTATAATATCTCGAAGTGATTTCGAGAAATTGTGAACTGACATAAAATGGCGACCAATCTGA
The DNA here is from genome assembly GCA_002192655.3 of Mamestra configurata. Classification (NCBI taxonomy): domain Eukaryota; kingdom Metazoa; phylum Arthropoda; class Insecta; order Lepidoptera; family Noctuidae; genus Mamestra; species Mamestra configurata. The sequence goes on from NDFZ01002555.1 coordinate 9,425, forward strand.
GTACAAGCCTACAATTTATCCGTTTTGGAGTGATTGTAAACCTAGAATCAAGGCTTTCATGGGTCTGTTCAGATATGAGCTCACACCAACAAAGACCAATGAGGGGCCAAGTTTACAATTCAACTATCGCACCAAAACAGATAAATTGTAAACCAGAGTACTGATTGGTCGCCAGTTTATGTCAGTCCACAATTTCTCGAACCGACACGGAGATTTTATAGACTATCAATAAATTTTGATAAGTAAAAAACTATTCCAAATGTTCAGTTGAAAATTTATCGAGAGTTCACAATCTCTCAAGTTATTTTATAATTTTACGGAGTTTGTCATTTTCCGGTGACATATGCAAGCCATGGAATAGGTTAACATGGTCAAAATTGAAAATTTTGATCTAACGACGTTTATCAACAGACTCACAAAGAAACATTAAAACATATTTCACAAACGTATTATTTCAATGTGATGACTGATGAACCATGTTAGCTCATAGTATTTGATATGCTTGACTCTTAATACTTATCAAGTAAAGTTTTGATATTCCTTGGATATTAACTTCAGCTGTTGGCAGAACAAAACTAATACATCAGGCTCCTACGTGCACTGTGCTGTAATAAGCATGGTATACATACAGTATGCACCTAATATTTGCAGCTGTTATGAAAAATTCAATTGTAAAGCATCTCTTGAAGAACTGCTAAGAGGTTAGGGTTCTCCAGAATCTGTCTTTCTTTCCACTGGCACCGCAAGGAGGTTCATTTTTCCAGCAGGGTCATAATATGTTAATGAGCACTGCATCTGCAAAGAGAAGGTAATAAACTCATAACAGCGAACTATGAAGAAACGTCAACATAATGCATAAATTGGGAAAAACATGGTGAGTATGTAAACGTGTTCAGTAATAACTAGTGGTCGGAGTAGGCAGAGCAAATTTTGGTACTTGCGACACGTTTTCATAATATGGACATACCTTTTTTTTGTGGATGGGAAATCATCAAATTACTTCTCTCGCTCTGGGCAGAGTGGGAGGAAGTGTCAGACTCATACTGACTAAAACCCACTCGTGTTCTGCCAAATACCCTTAGCTTTCCAGGGCAGCGGTAACTCTATCGATCAATTTCGCAACACAGACATGCCTGAGACCGGATTCGGTTGAATACGAGTATTTTAAGTACTGCTTATCTGACCTCCACAGTCCTGTAACATCGCAAAATAAACGGATATATAAATCCCGGGATCCCAGTGTCATGTCCATATTATTATTTACATTTGATATCCTTGGCACGGAATAGCTCTACCTACTCAGACCACTGGTAACCACCAAGAACACATGGTTTTGAGAGTTTTCTAATACCCTTAAAGGAAGTCCTTTAAGAGTATTAAAAAAACCACTTGGTCATTTCTGTCGAATAAGGACATTGAACAAAATTGATCGACGTCAACCACGCGGAAACATCGATCGTCGTCAGCTGTTCCATTCTTCCATCGCTCGATGGCATCGTTGGACTGTTTGAAACTATTCATTCGAAGCATTACTTCAGTTTCAACAGTTTTAACTTTTGTCTAGAAGTCAGAACACGTGGAACTAGAAACTTGCTGCATGAAACAATAGTTCATGTGCTTAGTATGTAGTTAGCTCAACGAAGCTCAACCAAGCTCAACCAGTTGCTTTAATCAAAAGGAACTCGTCCGATAGCGCACGAAAACGCTAGAATACGGAACAAGTTTTCACTTTCGAAGAAGTTTCTCTTTATCTGCTGAAAGTTACTGGCCTTACACGAACGCTGTCCGATGCATTCTTACACAATATGTTGAAATTAAATGAAATTTATTTATTTGCCAGAATATAGGTAGGTACTTACAGTAACATGGTAAAATAATTTTAGTCTCATTGTATTCGACTTATCAGTCGTGCAAATACATACATTAATATCATGAAATTACGAAATTACATCAATGTCATTTGTCATGTACATCATAATCATAATAAAATGTACAGTCTTGCTTCGTTAATATAAATTAGGCACTTAACATTATAAAATATATTAAATTAGTTATTAGATTATATTGTCTTAGACAGTTCGTCAATTTATTGATTAGATTGTGAGCTGTCATTCCATCTTTATTATATGGATTGACAGCTCACCTCGTGATCACTTCACCCAAGCCTTCACTTTGACATGTTTACAGAATCTAATTTGTAAATAATGTCAATAATTATAATTTAAATAAGTGTTAGTAAATTTATATAGTTATACATCACGTCTGTTTGAAATTTTAATAATCACCTATTTAATAAAAACAACTTTAAATTTTAAAGTTCTATTAAATTCTAAGTTACTCATTTTTCTTATTTTTCTGGTAGTTTATTANAGACAGATTAAATTTTAAAGTTCTATTAAATTCTAAGTTACTCATTTTTCTTATTTTTCTGGTAGTTTATTACTATAGTTGGGATTACTAATGTGTAGAGCAGGAAAACTTTAAGGTTCCATCGCTATATTCTAGCAATAATAGTATTAGTTGAGTTTTCTGGGGATATTTAGATATCTGGGGAAGTCCGTCATCAAAGCACATTTTTTTATAAATGATTATTAGGCTCACGTTTGACTACAATCTCACCTGATGGAAAGCTAATATGTAGCTGGTGATCGAGCATGATTGCCTAGAAGAAACCTTTTCCCTCTAGACTTAAAGATTCCTAGGTTGTAGCTATGAGGAAACATACTCCGGCAGGGAATTTCACTCCTTAGCTGTACGCACATTGTGAGTATTTCTAAGACATAGGCTGTTCTCGTGAAAGCATGAAAGGGCAAAGAGCAGCTCTCAGATCCCCTGGATTATAAATTAGGTTTTGCTAGTGCAAACCGGCACCGCTGGGGTGATTGTGGAGACGATACATTGTGTCCCCGCTCTGCAGCCGAAATGACTAAGATATGTACGACTAGTCAATTCTTCTTGTCACTGACGAGAAGAAGTACCGGGTGGCAGTAGCTGAAACGTCATGTTTGAATTCTGTTGGTAGCTAATTTGACAGTTGGTCAAAGGTTATTGAGTCCGGCAGTTAGTCACTAAGAATTTGACCCCCCCCCCCAACAGGGGGACATCTATAAGTATTTCCACACGTTCAAAACAAACGACCCCTTTTACGTATAGTGTAGATTAATTAATCTTAAATGTTCATGCACTTATTTAGTAGTTTTGATCATCAAAGGTGCATCGGTAGAACCTGTAAATTGTATCCAAAAATACGTTCAATAAGAAAGACGAGCTCACGCAGCTTGTATGTAGTTTTAGAGCTGTTCGTTCTAGACTTAAGTAGTGCTTTTAAGGGAACGAGGAAAAGCAATTACCCTCACACTGGGTAATTACAATTACGACAGTGTTCGCGTCATGCTAGTTAGTTTGCTTGCTGTCTCTTTGCCTGAAGTGCAGTGATCCTGCTTTGTTGTTTAGCGCCTTCCTCATTGGTTTACTCAGTCTAGAATGAGTTTTCATGATTTATTCACTTTATTAAGGTGTGTGCTTTGTTTGAAATTTAAACTTGCGTACGTTTTCTGGATGAATGATGTTGGAGTAAATTATGACTTATTTGTTTTGACTTATACGCATACAAATATACAGAGTAGATATTTTCTACCAGTCAACCTCTGGGTGATGCAGAGACAAAAAAATAGTGGTAGGTGCAATGTTGACACGCTGTCTTAGTTGGCGACATTTCGACACAAAATTAACACCTTANTACGCATACAAATATACAGAGTAGGTATTTTCTACCAGTCAACCTCTGGGTGATGCAGAGACAAAAAAAATTGTGGTAGGTGCAATGTTGACACGCTGTCTTAGTTGGCGACATTTCGACACAAAATTAACACCTTATCTATCTCTTTATAAATAGTTGATGTCAAAAAGCATGGTATATTCACGCATAGATTACAAATAATTCCCTATAGGATATGGATATCGTCTGAACGCGATCACTTTTCATCCATACGAATATATGGATAAAAAGTGATCGCTTTCACGAACAGTTTTCACATAGTTTTCCTCAAAAGTGAACCCTCACACAAAATTATGCGCAGATATATGTATGTGTGGTATGTATACGTTTTTATTTTTAGCGACACCAATTCTTTTGTTTTCCTGTTTTGACTGTAGTTTTGAAAAGAGGAATTCATAAAGATTGGCTTTTATTTCTTTGTTTTTTTATATTGAGAGGCTCTTAGAGGAGGGCAGTTTTGAACACCCACATTCAGGGCGAAAAGTTGAAAAGTAGCTTAATAGGTCCCTGAGAATATTTCTAAAACTATCAGATTTTTCTTACAAATATCAGAGCCCATTTATGTCATATTGCGTCAAGCCACTCTCGATCAAATCAAAATGAAAGACATTGAAGATCACGTTAAAATGTTTCCTTTTGGAAATCAGAAAGTGGGCCCCTGACCACAGGACTCATATCTGATGAAACTTCTGTGATATATCCTCGGGACCCTCTCTGCAAGCCGCATCTACTCAGCTTTTATGGTTGCGCTGAATATTGTAGCTCAAAAACCGTGCGAGCTCCGCCTCTATCGCGTTTGACCACAATCACACCTTATGGAAAAAGATGATATGGTCGACGATGAAGCACGCTTGCCTATATGTAACCTATTTAGTCTTCACTTGAAGGCCAGGTTGTAGCTGCCATGAAACACAGATTCCGGCTGGAAATTCCATCCTTAGCTACACGCTCAATGCTGCAATGCTGTACCTTTTCACATGTAAATCATACATGCATAGTCGAAATACATATCAACTCAGATAAATGAAAGACCCTTTCCTCAATTTCACTTAATAAAACTATGAAATGCCGGAAACAATACAAACATAATACAGTGTCTACCCCAAAAAACATAACAACTACAAAAGAAAATCAATGTACACATAAAATAAATACACAACAGCCCTTCGCGGTACGAAACTGTATATGTATTTGTTATACCCACCATAAATACTGGTCGTGGAGTATAAAAATAAAATAAATTCATCGGTTTGTTCCCGTAAGGTGTAACGGCAGCATAAAAATGCGGTTGACTTGTAATTGGGTTATGATCGGACTGTGGTCAGTGGAGGCCCTGGGGACACTCCTTTATTGCCCTGGATATATTTTCGGCCCGTTTCAGAGGTAGAGCCTACGAGTATTTTCTGAGAATGTGCCTTAACGTCCTTTCTTTTGGCTTAGGGATTCTGATGTTTTGTGACAAACATATCGAGCTTGTCTTTCTTAGAATTCTATGGAATTATGGCTTTTTGCTGTAAATTTGCCTTAATCGATATTAGAACTTATGAGCTAAATGGACCTTGTATGGTCTGCAATAAAGATTTATTATTATTATAAATAAGTTTTATACACGTTTTTATCTAAATCTATCTGATTTACAGGAATTTCTCCGAAAATAAACATTATACGTAATGTTTCTTCAGTAGATCCCTCGAATAGCCTTGGCAACTAGAAAGCCTGTTATTATCCTCACGTTCCAACCCGTCAAATGCATACGGCGTTCCGCAACTATTAATAACGGTTTTAATAATACCCATTACAAAACGTTTACGTTACAATACTCGAATGTACGAAGCATAAGCTCGGACGTGTATTTTTTATCGATTTCTCATGTTGCGTTAAAAGGGCTCATTTGGTTTTATTGTATGAAATGGATGGAAGTATAATTTGCATTGAGCCTGTGGTCACGCACGCCCGGGGGGCGTTTCCTTTTTTTATTGTTCGGGTTCTTAGGCTTTCGTCGTAGCTTTAATGCGGTGGGTGGTTCGACCCACCTGGATAGAGTCGCGAATGGTTAAAATCTGTCAACTATGTATGGCTACTTTGTTTCAGTGAAGGGTAGGTATTATTTTTAATTGCTTCATTTTGGAACCACTCTATTTTTGGGCAGTTCGCACAAAAACTTGGTCGGTGGATTTCATTATGAGTTTTTTTGAGGGAGTCAAAGCTTCGCGTTTAATGAAGATTTTTCGTTTGCTGTTTTACCAGTCCACTTTAGCTTGTGACTTAACACAGCTTTCATAGTCACAGTTAGTGATATACCTATTATTTTTGTCTAACTGACACTCTAACTCTACGAACAACATCAAATAAGTGGCTTGATTATACGGTATAAAAAAGTTAATCATAAAGACACAGCAAAAATTGTAAAACTTGAAAAAGCTAGAAAACTATTTACCAATAAAAAAGCTCAATACTATTTTGCTTTGCTGTGCACTAATATAATGGTGGTTCTGTATGGTTTCGGACGTAAAAGAATAGCACCATCCCATCACTTCCCGTGGGTTTCGTAAGATGCAACTATGGGACTCACCAGCGAATGGGCAGCAGCATTCTCTGTGCATTGCAACAGCTACACTGTGATCGCCAACCCGTTTGCCAAGCGTGGCGGGAGACCTAAGTCCAGCAGTGGACGTCGGCTGATATAATGGGTAATGGTTATAATGGTTTTACTGTTTAGCCAGTTTTTCTAGGCTTTACCTTACTGTTTCCTATTTGAAAATACCAAACATTTTGCAGGCAAACTTCACCTTAGCGTCTACCTAAAATTTCCGCTGCCAACACACAATGTCTCATTATTTTCGGATTATGGTAAGCAAATATTACAATATAATCAAAGATTAGTGAATCCATAGTATGCCGAATATCTAATATAAGCAATAATAGATAATAACGCAGCATTAGCTACTTATTATCGAGGGTGAGCCGACTAACATGGACATCACGATTCTGGAGGAAAAAACTCGGGATAAGTATTGAAGAAAGAAGGAGGAAGAAGCCTCATTAGACGAGGATGAGGAAAAAATGTTCGTGAGAGGAAATGTCGTTATTGCTCTCAAAGATTGCACCTTATTTATTATCTACTTTGTGACAAATGTTGGGTTAAAATTAGGAAAAAGGGTGTTCCGTTTTAGTTTTGTTTTCCGGAAAATGCAAATATGTTGTGTTCATTTTAAGTTTAATTCTTTGTGTCTACGTTTTTCCATCTACTCTTCTGTAGGAGGTCATAAGCAGCCTGTGAGCTCTCTGAATACAATTTTCTCTTATAAGTCTTTTGTATATCCTATCCAAACAAAAAAAAATGCGAGAGTCAGTTTGTTTGTTACCTCATACCGAGGGGTGTATGTTATCTCATGGCTGGATGGATTAGGATGAAACTTGGCACTCGGGTAGACCATGTCCTGGATTAGGGCATAGATTTTTTTATAGTGGGAGTGTTTTCCCTTGGGATATTTTCCGACAAACACGCGAGCGAAGCTGCGGGCGGCAGCCAGTCAATAAATAAATAAACTGTCAACCTTTCCTTATCTTGCCTAATTTATTAAATTCACTGTTAATTCAGTGACATATATTTTTGGTGATTGAAGTAGGAATCATGTAGGTGAAAACTAGTATTATATTTTCCCACAGCCAAAATAAAAACGGTTTTGACTTTGACTTTGTTACCTTATACCATCTTTTTGGTTGTTCATTTTTATAAGCTGGCCGCTGAATGGAAGTGGTGAATAGGAGACTTATTTTCTAAAAACCAGAAGCTATGCAACTTTGAAAAACGTAAATATCTAGTTCATGAATTGAATCCAAAGTAAACTAGGTCATGTTTTAACTCGGACACAAACTTTAAGTCCAAAAATATGAAAACTGTCGTAATGAAAGTGACCTAGACTGCAGTAGGTCAAAGACGAGCTCACATTTAATTGAAAGAAAGAAAGAAAGAAAAATGTTTATTTGGGACTCGCACAAAACTAACAAACCAGTAAAATAAAAATTAAAAATTAAACAGTATAATAAAATAATTATCTGTGCGAGGCCAAAATGGTCCCTATCTCAGCTTATGCTGCGATATCTAAAAAATAAATAACTTAATTGAAAGTTAAGATCAGTACTTAATTGTATCTGTCAATACATTCAGCGAAGATTTTAGCTAAGCTTTTGGTATCTTATAAACGTTACAGTCAATTATTATACACTCAAAAAGTTTGCAAAATTCTTAACAAAAAACCTCTAGAGGCCTCCTCGAAACCTCGATCGGAAGGTCAATTCTTGTACTTAAAAAAAAAACTTAATTAGGTTGGTGGTTTTTTCATTTTTGTCCATATCAATTTAATTGTCAATCTCCGAAGTTCTTTATCCGATCTAAATGACATTTATATTAGACCATTTCGGCATAAACCTCTTTTGAAGTAAAATAATATTATGCAAATCCGTCTATATAATATGTCGGAGTTGTGCCCTAACCTGAAAATACATTAAAAAAAAATAAACATCTGAATTGACAACTTCCTCCTTTTTTGAAGTCGGTTAAAAAGCTTACAAATTCAAGTCCCAATATCATGGGCCGCGCGAGGGAGAGACAAGGCCTTCGCCCCAACCGCCGCTACAGAAGGCGCCCCGGGCGTCGGGAGTCGCGATCCCCGGCCTCGTCCCAGGACGCGGCCCGGAACTCCTACTCCTAATCCTTCTTCTTCAGAGACATCTGTTCTGGATCGTCGTGGGCTCCAACTTCTCATCACTGAGGCCATTTTTCATGACCGGCATCCATGTAGGTTGGGGTCTGCCACGGCCTCGTGGTCTCGACTCCAGCTGCATCACTTTTTTGATCATGTGTTCGTCAGGTCGACGCAAGCGCATCTCTTGTAGCTTCTCCGGTATTGTTCTCACTTTTAAGCTGCCTCTGATGTACACGATTGGCACTTTATCTAGAAGTGAGACGCTTGCGGACCATCTGAGCATTCGTATTTCGTTGACGTGCACCTTGTTCATCTGCGCTTTTATAATTATTTCTCTTTCCCTTCTTATGATAAAAATATTTCATTCATAGATAAAACTACCCTATCGTTGGATGTCGTAGGTTGCTTTTTGTCCCGGAAAAATGCACATTTCTTGTGGTATCGGTCATAAGCCTGGCCACGGGAAACAACTCATCTTCCTGCCCTATCCCATGTTACTTGGGATCGGCCAAACACGTTTTTTTCTTCCAGTCTGTCCTATCAGCCGTCACGCTATCACTAGTTCCCTTTTCTTTCATATCGCTCCTCACATAATCCTTCCATCTTTTCTTTGGCTTCCCTCTCCCTCTCCATCCATCCACTTTTATATTCTTAACTCCATTAGTATTGCATGTAGCATTTCATCCTTCCTCTTCATGACCATACTAAGGCAAGCGGTTCCCTTTCACGGGAAACAACTAATGCTCTTGTATTTATTGGTAGCTAGGTAATAAAGCCAAAATCCTACCAAAACCATTTATGTGAAAGTTTCCAGTTTTTTATAATGGCTATGCTTAAAATAAAAGTGAGATCAAACCATTTACCAAATTATGCTGCGTAGGTATTCTCATGTGTAACTTTATTCAGTTGCTCTAATAGAAAAGATAATATGGTCTTTGCCACCTAGCGCAATTCTGTTCCTGCTACTACTGTATTATTTCTGTTACTTTGTCTTTGTTGCTGAATGTCTGTGCCGAATAAATGTTTTCTATTCTATTCAATAGCTCGTGGCTAAATAATAACAGCCACACGGGTCGATCTTCAAGGTTAAGCAACGCTTGCCG
>NDFZ01002556.1:0-11644 GCA_002192655.3 Mamestra configurata
TTTGTGTGTACCATTTTTACTCTAATGTCCGAAGCAGATCTAAGGTATTATTGGAAAGAAATTAGCTTTCGTTTATCCAATATCCTTTCAGATTTCTATTCAATCCTTATTTTGCGGTTTAATAAAACCCCTTTGTTAACAGGTATCAAAGCTTTAGCAGAGGCTGTGAATATGGTAGCAAACAACACCGCGCCAAGAATCAAGCAAACCGAAGAGGGCGCCACTTACGACCCGGCCCTGTTCAAGCCAGAGACACATCAAGTAAGATTTTTTGTTTTTGTTTTGTAAAGTGTCTTTCGATTACGTAACTGCATTCATACCAATATTATAAATTTTGGATTTTGGATGCAACTTTGCACACGGATAGACCATGTCTGGATTTGATAATATTATTATCCCGGGGTATTTTCCTTTGAGACAATTACCACGCGGGCGAAACCGCTGGCAGAAGTTAAATTTTTTTTTTTCTGCTTCATAACAACCGATATTTTTTGTACGATTTAATTACGCTTCGCACTCGTTTTTCGTTTATTTATACTTGTAATTAAAACTTATATTTTTTTGTTAGTTAGCGTATTACCGACCTTAGACACAACTGATATGATTTTTTATGCTCTTCATTAACTTTATCTGTTTTTTCTCTTGATTATGTAAACCAAAGTCAATGTCGCGACGAAATGCGTTTTATCAAACGAATTGCGTTATAACATCAATGCCCACTAATGCTGATTATTTTGTTTATTTTTTTATTTACTCAATGAGAAACGTAAATTAATAAAGCAAACAAAAACAAGACCACCAATGTACTCATTAACTTAGCAGTATTTTACAGACCTATGTAACAAATTAGGTACATTTTATACATCTATAACAACTCCAATTCTCAATCTTACAGATCGACTGGTCAAAAGGCGGCATAGCCCTACACAACTTCATCAGAGGCTTGGACTCATCCCCCGGCGCCACCACCTTCATTAAACCACAGACTAAAGACGGCGTCGTAGAGGACAGTGACGCAACCATAGAGGTCAAGTTGTACGGCTCGTCTCTATGGGTCGACGAATATGAAACGAAGGGAGACGCTTTGGTTATCAAGGGGTTGAATAAACCTGCTGTGGTGCATGAGGCTGGACTGCTTATTACTGCTAATGATGGAGTTAAGGTAAGGCATAAAATATATTTGTTAATTTAAAAGACTTGAAATTTCGCTATGCAATCGAAAATATTCCTTAAGGCATGGCATTAAGGTTGATATTCCTACTTGCATTGTTTAGTTGTAGGAAACAACCAACAAAAACTGGCACTTAAGATTTAATATTACTAACAACCAGAGATAGTGTAATCAGAGCTTGATGAGCTCCATGACAAAAAGGTTTTGCTCTATACAGTCTAATATTTTTTTCTGTTGAGATCCATTTTATGAATCTAGTCATGTTTATATACTAACCATAACTTTCTATTACAGCTAAACGTCCAAAGACTGAAAGTGAACGGCAAAATGATAGCCGCGCAAAACTTCTTCAAAGCCAACGAAGACAAAGTACAACTAGAACTGACGGCCGAAGAGAAGCAATTCGTAGAGAACGTCCGCGACATATGGAAGGCCATCCTCCGGATCGACATCGATGACGACACAGACTTCTTCGCATCAGGAGCCGGATCCATGGACGTCGTCCGACTAGTCGAAGAGGTCAAAGACCTAGCCAAACTCGAACTACAAAACGAAGACATATACATGAACACAACCTTCGAAGAATTCTATAACATTGCCATTCTAAAATCAAGAGGTGGTAATGAAAACCAAGAAATTGTGTATGATGGTGTGGAAATGGAATGTAATAAAATGAAGATTAAGTTCCCTACGCAGCTGTTTATTGATGGTAAATTCGTGGATGCGGATTCAGGGAAGACGTTGACGGTGATCAATCCTACGGATGAGAGTGTGATATGTAAGGTGCAGTCGGCGTCGGTCAATGATGTTGATAAGGCAGTCAAGGCGGCGAAGAAGGCCTTCGATGAAGGAGAGTGGTCGAAGATCAGTGCTAGGGAGAGGGGGGCGCTGTTGTTCAAGTAAGTGTTTAGGGATTTTCTTGTATTTTACATATTTGAATGTTGCTTCCAATCTGCAACTCATCTAAGTATAGTTATTGGTATCTTTTTTATTTTTCATGCATTCACGAAGGATTGCTAATGCTGTGAGTTCCAACTTATAGAGCCAATGTTTCAATTGTCGAATAAGTTATCTGCGAAATAAATATCATTATATCATTTTCTGTAGAAAATAAAAGCTGAAATTTTAATGGTTGTTTTCCCGCGGCGAAATGAGTTTGTCTTGGTAATGCAATCGATTTATGAAAAATAACGAATTTAAAATCAAGAAATGGCAGAATAACAATAATTGTGATAAACAAAAAAAAAAATACTACGCGCGAGCTTATTTTGCTCTGAACATTTATGAATCGCTTTTCACTTCAATAAAAACATTATTTTTTTAAGTTTGACTTAGTTTTTCGTTTTGTGTATATGTCTGACGAACATCGGCCCTTTGTCCTTCTTCATACAAAAAAATATATTTTCAGTTACTCATAAAAAAATATCTGAACTAATTGTACACCTGGCAGATTCTTAATATAATTCCAATTTCAAATCCATAGTGAATTTGGCAAATCACTAATAGGTTGTGCTATTCTATAAACATTTCACCATTTAGGTGATGTGTATGTGAGCTATCAATCCATCCAATCAACGTGGAATGACAGGTCACTACACCTAAGTTTTAGAACAGAATAGACGGACTGGTGCGCAACAGTTCAGATTTTTTTATTAATAAGTCTTTATAACCCAAAGGTTGACTGGTAGAGAATGCCTTGATGCATTAAGTCCGAAATACTCATCAACATCTTGTTCCAACAGACTCGCCGACCTCATGGAGCAACACAAAGAGGAGCTCGCCACCATAGAGTCCATAGACTCAGGCGCAGTCTACACGCTCGCTCTCAAGACACACGTCGGCATGTCCATAGAGACGTGGCGCTACTTCGCGGGCTGGTGCGACAAGATACAGGGGGCCACCATACCCATCAACCATGCCAGACCCAACAGGTGAATATGAAGAATCTTAAAGGGCACAAATCCGTACTTCCATATTTAATATTTTAAGTATGAAAGTAACTCCGTCTGTCTGTTTATCTCTTCACGGACATCACGTCTAACCACTGAACGAATTTGAATGAAACTTGGCACACAAATAGAACATAGGATACTTTCCAACCCGCGGGTATGTTCCTTGGGATCATTTTCAACCTCACACGATCGGAGCCGCTGACACAAGCTAGTAGAATATTACTTTACTGCCCAATCCATAATTTTTTAAATATGCAAAACAATATTGGAAAAAAATAAATAAATAAAAGCTGTTTCCTTGTAATGTGGTCGGTTTCCGCTTGTGGTCACGGTTTACCATTTCCGTTCGATAAGCAAGCAATAATTTGCACTAAGCTGCAATATTAAAAAAAAACATCTACAATTAACCTGCTTAAGTGTGCTCAAAATATTTCAAACCTATTTGAACGCCAAAGCATAAACGCATCGGCGTGCCCCCGACGCCAAGCCACGAATTCTCCGTACTTTTTAGCACGCGCTTGCTAGTTCTTGTGCGCCGACATACCTATATACCTACATTTTCGGGTTATGTACGATATATATAACATTTTTTTTCCACAGGAATCTGGCCATAACAAGGAAAGAGCCGATCGGCGTGTGCGCACTGATCACTCCGTGGAACTACCCGCTCATGATGCTGTCGTGGAAGATGGCGGCCTGTCTCGCCGCTGGCAACACCGTCGTTATGAAGCCCGCTGCTGTAAGTACACTAGGAAGATGGAATCGATATTTCACATGAAGTACTGTGACACTCTAACAGAAAACAAAAGAATCAGTTCATGACCCAGAGTGTTGTTTCTCACATTAGTGTTTTTGGTCGTGAGGTATAAAACTTCCAAAGGAAACAAACAGTTTGGTTACCCGAATAAAAACCAAAATCGCTGCAAATTAGTTCTAGAACATTCTAATCGAAGGAACACACTCGATTACCAATCACCTTGTAAAAAGTATAGCCCAAAATACTATTGGCAAAAATGAAAGGCATTCCTTAAAGTTTATATTTGCCACAAAATAAAACATAAGTTTAGTCAATCGAAAGCTACACGAATATTGTATTTTTTTTTAGGGTTTTTATTTAAGGAAGCATGGTTTGGAAAAAGTTCTTTCACTGATAAAAAGCCTCACCATTGCAGAGTGCTTCAGGCAATTTTTTTCCGGAACTTTTAATGCTTTCTATGGAAAGCCGTGTTTACGAATAGTATTGGTTCAATGAAAAAAATCTTTCAGACAAAAAATTCCCCAAAATTTGTCAATAATGCGCTCTTTCTCGCACTTGAGTCGACAGCATTATCAAAACCAAAAGTCATTTAAGTACTTAAATAAGGCTGAGTGCCAGAACTTTTTGAAGTCTAAGTTCTACATAAAGACAGTCCTTCAAAAATTGTATTGAGTGATGGCAGTTTTGCGCTAATTTTCCCAAACCAGTCCCTAGTTTTGTTTTTTAATTTTTTGGTATGTGTCATGCTTGGCGTAAATAAACGCTTTTTTAGGGTTCCGTACCCGAAGGGTGACAAACGAACCCTATTACTAAGCCTCCACTGTCCGTCCGTCCGTACGTCCGTCCGTCTGTCTGTCTGTCAGCCAGTTGTATCTCAAGAACAGCAATAGCTTAGCATAGAAATTTTCACAGATTGTGTATTTCTATTGCTGCTATAACAACAAATAATAAAAATTAAAAGGGGCTCTTATACAAGAAACGTGTTCTCTTTTCGGTTTATTGTACGGAACCCTTCATGTGAGAGTCCGACTCGCACTTGGCCGGTTTTCTTTCTTTTCTTTCAATAGCTCGTAAAGTCCTCAACACTACAATGAATGATATGTAAGTTGTTACCCTCCCACAGGTATGTCCCCTGACGGCGCTGAAGTTCGCGGAGCTGTCGGTGCGCGCGGGCATCCCCCCCGGCGTCATCAACATCCTCCCCGGCAGCGGCGCGCTGGCCGGACAGGCGCTGGCAGACCATCCGCTCGTCAGGAAGCTGGGCTTCACCGGCAGCACGGAGATCGGTAAGTAATCATACCACACATGAGTCTGCCGCATGTCAGAAGAAAAGAACCATTCATTGGGACCCGAGGCGACATCGTAGTACATCAAGACGAAGATAGAGAGATGAACTTGACTCTTACCGGAAGGACTGGCTCGCAATGGCAAAGGAATTGTGTGGGAGAGGGAGGCCCTCTAGCAATGCGGCATGACGGGGCAATGAGATCAGATTCATGAAAAATGAAATGGCTTCCCCGGGACTCGTCGCCACTGTTGATTCTGTCTCCCAGGAGTTGCAATGGTGTCCGCTAAACAAGGCGGCCATTCACAGCAGGTCAAGGCTAAGCTAAAATATATGCGGGGTCATTCACTGGTCTGCTACAATACACGCGGATGTATGGCTGGCAAGCAAAATGAGCCAAAAATTAGCAAATCCTTTTTGAGTTTATCCTACATACCAGCAAATTGTAGAATCCAATTCCAAGAACCTTATATTATACAGAGATGGCATATAAGCATGGATATCGATATTATTTATTTTGACTTTCAGGTCAAACCATAATGAAGTCATGCGCAGCTTCGAACATGAAGAAGGTATCTCTGGAGCTGGGCGGCAAGTCACCGCTCGTTATCTTTGAAGACTGTGATCTCGACAAGGCTGTCAGAAATGTAAGCTATTATAACCTTTATAACAAAAGGAGTAAAGTTTGATTTTGCATTCTACTTTTTTTTGCTATACCTCAGCAAAACAATTCAGAATCACAACATAAGATTTAATTTTCACATTTTGGAACAATTAACTCAATTTTATAATTAAAATTCCAACTCCATGGCAAAAATTTGTGACTTCTTTCTCATAAGTATATACTACTGCTCTCAGTGTCCTGAAATTCTGATCGATTCAAACTTATTATGTTTGGTTTAAATATATATCTGAATCTCATCTCATATCTAAACTAATAATAAAGCTGAAGAGTTTGTTTGTTGAATGCGCTAATCTATGGAACTACCAGTCGGATTTAGAAAGTTATTTTTCTATATGATATCCACATTCATGAGGAAGGTTATAGGCTATACGGGAACGGGAAAAATCAGGCTATGCGCGTACGAAGTCGAGGGCAAAGCTAGTATAATATAAATCTCAAGCCTTTATTGAAATTCGACAGCAGTAGTGGTTTAAATAAAAAATAAAAAAAAGTTCAGTTTCAGTAGAGTTTAATAGTTACCCCAGTTAACTAAAACTGGTGGTCCCTACTGCTTTAGGGTTAACAAACCTTAATATTTACGAGAAGTAACCGGCCACTTCAACGAATCACTAACAACATACTATCCATCCCCAGGGCATGGCCTCGGTATTCTTCAACAAAGGCGAGAACTGTATCGCAGCCGGCAGACTGTTCGTGGAGGAGAGCATACACGACGAGTTCGTGCGCCGCGTGCTCGCCGAGAGCAAGAAGATCTGCATCGGCGACCCGCTGCACCGCGGCACCGCGCACGGCCCGCAGAACCATAAGGCGCACATGGATAAGCTTATTGAGGTAACGATGCTTGTTAAAGCTGGATTTTCAAGGAAAATTTACCCTTATTACTACATTATTATGCAGATAGCTGTAGTTTGATTTTGCATTAAACCCTTTTATGGCATTGAGTCGCCTTCGAGGTTGACCGCGGCGAAGGTGGTGGAACGATTTTTCATGTTTGCTGGTCAAACTTGGCCAGAGATCGTACAAGTGAGAGAGTTTTGGAAGGAGAAAGGCCTTTGCCCAGAAGTGGGACACAAATGCGAACAGTAATTTTTTTTAACTTTACGGTTTTAGTACTAATGACCAATGATCGGATAATCGGGCGTCTATATACCTAAACTTCTTCCCGTGAAAGAATAATATGGACATTCCTTTCTGAATAAATAAGTAATCCCGGCTTCCCGGGATTGAACAATTTTGTAAAAACAACTATATTACACATAATGAAAAAACTTTCATTATAAATTAAAAGTTCCATTAGAATCGGCTTTTTAAATTTAATAAATTACAATGACAGTTCACAACGAGTTCTAACTATATTTTGTATGCGGGTATTTTTAGCAATCTCAGGAATTTTGAACGATTCCGGAATCCGGGATTCTAAAAATCATGTCCGTATTATACTTTCGTGGGAATAAAGTGAAGTTTGGGTATATTAGCGCCCGATTATCCGATCACTGATAATGACATAAAGCAGGTGGCCCTTCTTATTGAAACTAGTCACCACAGCCCGAGCTGTCATGAAGTGCGGTATCTACCATAACTACTATATAGAGATAGACGTTGTCTGCCCTTACGACAAAGTATAAATGTCTCCCACATGTGCTCATTAGTATCCATGAAAGTAGAACACAGCAATAAGGAATCACTGTTTCTTGAACAGAACGATTACGTCGAGCGTCATCGGGACACTAAAAGGCGATCAAACATGAAACTACCCTCGGCGTCGGCAGTTATCTTGTAATTTGGCTTCATTTTTAGTCTCACTGAAGGATTACCTTTTATAAAACTCCGCCTTGTTCCTTGTTTGACAAAACCCATCTTGTAGTTATTAAAATTCCGGTTTCCCCCACAGTTCGTCCAACGCGGCGTAAAGGAAGGCGCTACGCTGGTGTACGGCGGCAAGCGCGTGGAGCGACAGGGCTACTTCTTCGAGCCGACAGTGTTCACAGACGTGGCGGACCACATGTGGATCGCCAAGGAGGAGTCCTTCGGGCCCATCATGATCATCAGCAAGTTTAGTAGCAAGTGAGTGTTGCGAAAGCTTGTATGAAATCCTCGTAGCTTATAATAGCTACCTACATGAAACTTAAGTGATAGTGAACACAGACCATTGCGTTGCCGACATGTATCGATAAGCAGACCTCCTAATTTAAAGACCTAGATTTTTGGTATGATATATTGTAACTTAGGGTATTGGGACATGGTTGCGGAATTTGTTCGAAAGAGCCACCGCGGCCCTGGAACGCAAAGGGCTTTGGAAGAAACACGGATGGGTTTTAGTCAGTAAGAGTCTCACACGCCCTTTCGCTCCACCCAGAGCGGGAGAAGTCATTTGAAGATTTCCCATCCTTAAAAAAAAAAAGAAAAAAAAAAGGGTATTGGGACATACCCTAAGTTACGATATATCCCAATAGTCACTGACTAACTAGTGACTAAAATCCGCCAGTGTTCCTTCAATATTTGCGTTTGATGGCTGCGATAAATCTTTCGAACAATCCGCTAACCATGAATTCCGTAGCTTCACCTAACATGAGCATCGTCTCCCACAGGAACATGGACGAGGTGATCCGGCGCGCCAACTGCACGGAGTACGGGCTGGCCAGCGGTGTGTTCACGCGCGACGTGTCCCGCGCGCTGCACTTCGCGGAGCGTGTGGACGCCGGCACGGTGTTCGTCAACACGTACAACAAGACCGACGTCGCCGCGCCCTTCGGGGGGTTCAAGCAGTCCGGCTTCGGGAAGGACTTGGGTACGCATCTTACTACGACAATATAAACTAAAAGACGAGAAGTAAAGGCCCAAGAAAGAATCCCCATATTATATTGGAGCACAACAATGGGCGCACTCTATCTTTTAAAAACGTTTTGCTGTAAGCCTGTATCATAGACAGCAAATAAAACTTCGTTTAGTAGCAACACGGTGCATCATGCGCCTCTAAGCTGCAAGCTAAAAACGTGCTTAGTACGGACAAACAAGCAGGAGTTTACTCAATGTAATCCCAGCTGGTTAAAATCAAATCAGTACAAGGTACAGACGCCAGCACATCAAGCTACCCGAACCTGTAAAATTTTCCCAATCAACCTTGAACCTAATGCTTTAGTGATAAAGTTGAAAATCTATTGATGAAATTTGGCAGATTGTTGTAGCTTGATGTGCTGGCGTCTGTACTAGAAATTCGAAAATTAAAACATTAAATATACCATAGAGATAGATCCAGCAAATAGGATGTACAGAAGATGTTGTGCCGACCATAAATAAACTAAGATAAGGAATACTGATCTTTCTTCATCTTCCAACTTAATTCTTCTTCTTCTTCTTGCAAGTACCAAGCGTTTCATTGATAACCTTATCATACCGAACTAATGTTTCGCCATTTGCTTGCAGGTCAGGAAGCGCTCAACGAGTATCTCAAAACGAAAAACATCACGATCGAATATTAAGTTAAGTTTACAGTACCTTACCTTATTTGTAAGATTACCTTATAGTTAGAATGTATATTTATGTACATAAATAGTTTGTAAGTGAAGACATGATGATAATGTGAAATATTTCAATAATATACATATTTGTATAATAACTTTAGTTTTATTTGATGCAAACGTGTTTCAGTGAAGACGTCATAAAAAACGGAAATACTACGAGAATAACAGCAATAAGTGGAACTGGCATAAAACCTAAAGATTGAAACTTTATTTCACTGATACTTTTTTGAAGTGAAAACTTCTTTAATTAAGCGCGTTGAGCACTTTTTGGGTGAACAAAAATCATGGAACTCGCGTCATCGTCACCGAACGCTTTCCATGAGCTATATGTATACTGTGTATATATATGTGTACTTTAAGGTGAACAAAAATCATAGAACTCGCGTCATCGTCACCCAACGCTTTAGTTTTCGCTTCTATCGGCAGTCCCCAAAGACTGCCCGCATGTTTTTTTAAACCATTAAAGATGTCTGGATCTTTCTAAATTTTAATAACCTTCGCCTTCTTTTGAAAACGGTTGATAAATAGGTATTTTATGATCAGAAGATTCAGCTACCGGCTCAGTGCCATCTGACGAGCGCTCGAGCGGTGTGGTAAGTAAAAGTTGTAGTATAGTGTAGCTCATCACCACGCTGCGGCCGCGCCTACTGACACCGGGGTGGTGCCATACCACAATCCAAAGTGGGTATAAAAATTATTTTTATACTTAAGTTTTTAATTAATATTATTAATCAGTATCTACAATGATACGCAAATAATTTGTATTTAAAAAAGTTTTTTTATTCAATCGAAATATTATTTTTCTTTTAAATACCTACTAATTTTAACACAAAGAAATATTTAACATCAAAAAAAAATACAGTAAGTACACTCTTACTAATCCAACATGTACGATTTTCGCGAGTTTAGAATGGATCAAGCTAATTTGTATTAAGCGACATAGTTAACTACAAAAAAAAACACCAAGTTATCATGAAAACACATTCTGGCAAAAAAAACAAGCCAAATTAGGAAACTTTTTCACGAAACCCGTGTATTTCATGTAACATACAAATTTTTTTACATAAATACATGAAAATGTTGGTATTTCAAGGATGAAATTTTAATCGAATTAGCAAGAGAGTACCTACTGTATTTCTTACATTATATATCAAAGGAGCATAAAAACGTTACTTTATAAAAATGGTCCAGGATATTATAAGACAGCATTATTGCTCAACATGGTATCAAGCCACCTTTGAGTCTCGACTTTAGGTTTACGATTCCATTTTTCAAGTACTTCCGCTCTGTAAATGTAAGAAAATTTTACAATCAGGGTTGCCACCAAGCCATTGCTCGAACGATAAGACCATTAATTTGTGTCTACTAACATAATTTTGATAATTTATGTATCTGTATTGCAAATTCCGTTAGAATAAAAAATGTCAAGTGAAATTAAAAATTCTCAATGATATGAATCTAAATTCTATGATTTATAATCTCTCCGCGTCGGTCCGAGAAATTGTGAACCGACATAAAATGGAGACCAATCACACATGTCAACAATTCATCCCTTTTGCACATGTCAACTATTCATCCCTTTTGGTGTGATTTTTAAACTGCAGATGGCCCGAATAATTGTAAACTCCGTAAGATTGTAATAAATCTTTATCTTTAGAAAATCGTAAGTTCACTTACTGATTAATCACGAAATCTCATAAACTCCTAGACCTATGAAGATGAAATTTGGCACGAAGGTAGATGATGAATACGAGACGTCAGCTAAGAAAGGATTTTAGGAAACTCCCCCCGTAAAGTGGTGAAGTAAGGCGTAAATTGTACTAAATCTGCGCAGACGAAGGCGCGGGCGAAGTGCTAGTGCGATTATAAACTCTGGAAATTCATTGTGAAGAGATAATTTTAAATACAATAAATTTCATCGAAATTAAATAGTTTACAAGTTATCCGGTCTTATTGAGAAACAAGGAGTTACAATTTCACGCGATATATTATGAACTTCCGGCGTTTGCAATAACCCGGTCATACAGACATTATCCTTATTCTAACCGTATGTCGTAGCATCGCCGCAAGCGCTTGGGATCGCCTGCGAGAGCGGAGCAGCCAGTGTTTATCTTCACAGTCTCATACGTATTATATCCTTGGCCGTAGCTGGGCGTCACAGCCAGGCGCAAGTTGCGAAGCATCACGCTATTCGATGAAGCACTGCGGTAATTGCTTGAAACAGTAGGAATAGATCAATAAATCATCAGCGAATTCTAATAAATTACTTCAAG